>JAGDYQ010000178.1:1274097-1314572 GCA_021962125.1 Bulinus truncatus
AAAATATCATCAGTACGCAGAGTCAATCATTTAAAAGTTTGAGAGCCTCGCTCAGAGATAGGAAACAAATGTTCTTTTTCCCCAGCTTTTATTTTTAGTTGATAAGAAATGTGTTTGTGTATTGCTAATGTTAACAACGACTAGACGAATCATAATATGAACTAGAACCTAGAGATGGGAAAGATACAATTGTGTCGGGCGAATGTTAATATTAACTAGATACTAGAGATGGGTAACTCTTAGACCAGTAGTGTATTTTCTGCATCTCCACTGGATATAAGTAAGTTATATACTCTGGCCTGGAGAGTAAGTGGGGATGGGAGAAGGGGGTGTAGCTGATGCATTGTTCAGGGGCTACTTTGCAGAGCTCTTTGTGGGCGACAGGCAAATACTTTCACAAATATTTAGGGGCACACTTAGCACCAGATTTAACATAAATGAATAGTGCACGGGCCAGTTTAGCCATTGGTGGTCTATACGGTTGCCTAGTTCGCCTATTCATAAGAACGTCTCTGGTCCTTGTGGAAGAAACATACCATACACAGTCCACACTTCAGATTTATAATTGAAAGTGATGTTATTAGAGATTATTTGTTCTCCTCATTGAGTACAATCGAAACAATGACAACAACTCTTACAGCTTTAGGATCATGACAATTATGCTGATCATGACACTAATGCTGATCATAACACTTAATGCTAAAAACAGATTTTCTAAATTAGACCGTTGAAAGACTCGATATAATTTTGAGTGTATCTGTGTAAACATGTTAAGTTTTAGTTTTGACATAACGGCTTGATGACAACCGTCACTGCCTTAGGTAAATTATTGCTCTAACTCTTGAAGGAGATCCATCGATGATAGCTACTATCCATGTTCCTCAAACAGATTAAGCTGAGATTACTTACAACAAAAAAAGTCAAAACATTGTGTTAAGGTCAAGGTAAAATGTAATAAAAAACAGTCTTGTCCTGCAAAAATTACTCAAAATTCAAAGCTTGGCTCATTTTGTTTAGTGTTGTTAAAAAAAAGAATTCAAATGTTAAGAATGAATTAAATTCATCAAATTTTAATTCTCGTTGATTGCTTTAACATTCCATCAGTCTTAATGGACTAACAAATGAACTGAACAGGGATAGGTAGGTATCTGTTAAAAAGGTTATGCATAAAACATTTTATTGTGTACTTTGTTGCTGCCCCTTACCAAAAAAAAAGCATCAATATTTAGTCAGTAATTACATTTCAAATTAACTGACAAACATTATAGTTATAGCTGTTATTTCATAAAGTACATTAAAATTATATCTGATATTTAGTATTATACATGTTACTTGTAGCATGCATTTCATTATTTTCTTTAAAGCAAGAAAGTATTAAATTATATTTTATTGTTCGACGATCATGTGTTAATTATAAATGTTATCCCTTTTGAATATCTGAAATCAGTTAATTAATATGGAAGTATAATTTATTACACCCAATATTTTGAAATGCAATCTTCCACATTTCTAGACCCACCCACTACATTTGTTAAACTCTAATTATTGGATGAATATCGCTTTTCTAGAGCAGTGGTTCCCAAACTTTCAACATCTATGCACCCCCTTCTTTATTTTCGTAATACTGAGTAGGCCTACTCCTAGGGAAAAAAACAACAACTTGCGTGTATTATTTTTACGGTGATGGTTTTCGCTTTAGTCGTTCAAGTTTACCCAAGGTTCACAGCCCAGTGCAGCGCGAACCCCCCGCCAAACTCTGTGAGAAACACTGTTCTAGAGAAAAAAAAAACAACTTGCTAAACGATGGTTACACACAGCTTAGAAATGACAGTTCAGCGAACTTTATAATAATATAATAACTTTTATATAATATTTGCTGTTAAGATTATTTTTCCATCAGAAAAGAAAACACAACTTAACTTTTGGCACTAAACATGTAAATCAGTGGAATACTCACGTAAGTATTATATTATTTGGTTGATTTCTATACTTTTATTTAATTATCACAGCCAAACTAAAGAGAAAAATAAATACATATTTGACTGTTTTACATTATTTCTTTGAGCACTTTTGTACAGCAATAAATAACATATTGTAAACAAATAGACCTAAAAATATTGTGGAATTTCATAAAAATTGCACAGAATTTTCCAAAAGCTAATTACACAAATAATGCTAAATCCAAGCTTTCTGAACGAAGCTGCTCACAGCTAAACAAAGGATTTCGCCTGTAACAATAAAAAAAATAATATTCATAATTTGTTCATCATCTTAGTATAAGGCTATTATAAAATTACTAGAACAGACCTGATAATTCAACATGATTTTATTTTTGCTATATCTTAGATGGAAAACAAAGATTGTACACATTTTATATCCTTGTGTATCATGCAAAATAGTTTCTTGTGAAATATAAAGATGGTCGGGGGCTATGAGAGGTGCCCTAACTGATGAAATATCTTCACTGAAACCGTAGATCTGAGTGTGGACATAGGGTCAGACCGTAGAATGCATGCATTCATAAGTGTCGCAGCCACATTATATGGATGAATCAACCAATGGCTTAACTCTGGAATCAGTATTACCCAGCAGTGTTATAATACATGGATTTATAGATTCGTCAAAAGACACAGATGCTAAGCTAATGCACGGAGCTCACCCAGTGATGAGGGGATAACCAATAAAAAAACTAGGTTTTTTTTTACTTTTTTGATCACAATATTAAAAACTTTCACTCAGGTAAGTCGTATATGCAGGTGATTCTTTTAATAAGGAGAGAATTTAACATAGGTAAGCCACACATGGAAGTCTTTAATAGAGATGAATCTATTAAACTAGTGAATTTAGGGGGATGCCGTAGGCGGATGCGGTTTATTAAAGCAGGAAAATCTTATGTACATAAGAGTCTTACACAAAAAATAAGGTATATATAATTTGACTCACTGCGATGGTAATCTAAATGAATCACGTTGAATTTCCTTCAGTCCCGAGTTGAGACAAATTATATGTGATAAAGTCACATTTCTCAATGCAGTCAGTTGGACTGTAACAATAACAATAATACTATTTAAAAAACAAGCAATTAAGCCTGTTCCATTCTGGACAAAGGACGTGTTAGCGCATTTTCGTGTTATGTATCAGTACGTTTGTTAGCTTTCAGTAAATATTTGTAAATTTTGTAAATGTTTATAAATTCAATTGTGTAATGCATATATCTGCAAAAAAAAAATTATAAAGACGTTTCTTTATATTTGAAAAAAAATTATTGTCTCTTAAATCTAACTACAAGTAGTTTGTGGTTACTGAAATAGGACTCATAATTGAAAACATTCTAAATTATAGTCATTTAATCGTCCGAAAACTCCGTCAATTGTTGCAATTCTCTGATACTTTCAATTAAACTCAGAACACAAGCTTACTATTTCATTTGATGAGTTTCTTAATAGATCTTGGTGAAACTACGTGCTGCAGTATTTCGCACCAAATGAATGGGTTATTGAACGTACAAGGTGTATATATATAATATATAAGCCCCTTAGGAGCCCTGAAGCCCGGCCCTCAGAGGTCCTATCGCAAAATGAACTTTTGATGTACACATGGCAGGCCAAGACTTACAAAATTATATATACATCATGGGTCTAGGACTTATGGTTGTTGAGATATAGGTGCTCCTTTATTAATATAGCTTATATAGTAAAAAACGGTACTAAGCCCCCTTTTACGGCCCTCAGAGGTCAGATCGCGAAATGGAAAAAGTCATTTCTTGGCAGGCCAAGACCTACAAAATGATATATACATCATGGGTCTAGGACTTATGGTTGTTGAGATCTAGGGTGATGACAGACAGACAGACAAAACGGGGACAATAGAGAATTTTTTTTCGAAAATGCTCTAAAAAATCGGTAACGACACCACAATCATACATTAATTATTTCTAATTACTTCCCTTTAACCCAGAGCTTATCAGTTTACAGATGATACATTTTGGTCTGTGTTTTAAATATCTGCCTCTTCCGTCACTGGTCTCACTTCAAATATTTTGTATGGACTTCATATAAAACGTTTTTACAGATTCACTCATGTTTATTACTTCTATGTAGCTATACCTTTAGTTTAAAATTATAAATTTTCGTCTAAAAATAAAATGCAGTAAATTATTAGTATACGGTATAAAGTAATGTCGTAGATTTTACGGGCATATTTCATCTGTTATTTTAAGATTCCTGCCCAAAATCAATATTATATTGTATTCCAGAGCTCGATTTAAGAAAAAAACCAGTGCCGGGGGATGAAAAATATATTTCATCAGTTGTCCCCGGCGGTAAATAGAGCCCTGCTGTATTCAATTGAGAAGAAATCTGAATTTAATTATAAGTGAATTAATAGGAGGAAATATTACGGACCATCGTTGAAGCCAATGACCTCATCCTCTGTATCAAAGAAGTAACGGTCGCCATACTTTGTTCTATAGAACTGTATTCCTAGGAGACACCTGAGTGTAGGCCCAACGGAGAATTTACCTAAAGCAGGCTCATACAGTAAACCCGTGAATAGATCGATATCATCGATTGATCTAGGACAGAACATTCGAAAATATTTTATTAGTTCATATTTTTTTGTTTTATAATGTTAAGGTAAAATGATAATACATAAACATATTTTTTTTTCTTTTTTTTTGGTTTAGGCACATTGTTTCGGAGTAAAATCTCAGGGAAGTTTAAACATAGGTTTGAAAAATGACTATTGTTTATAAATGAAGAGTAGAAGAAGTACGACACGTCAGTACAGTGTACATGTTATTGGCAGTCTTGTCATACAAATAGAGTGTTTGAATTCTGAATGAAGAGAATGTGCTCATATCGTTAAGAGAGAAATAAGAATTACGGAACGGATAGAGATCTAATGATATATAGAAAGAGAGAGAGAGAGAGAGAGAGAGAGAGAGAGAGAGAGAGAGAGAGAGGGAGAGAGAGAGAGAGAGAGAGAGAGAGAGAAAAGAGAGAGAGAGAGAAAAGAAATATTGAAAGCGAATTAAAAAATAATTATTACAAAGATTGGGTGAATAGTGTACTTAGTGCAACGAACAAGACTTAAGCCAATGATGATCACGATTGTTCATTATGGGGAATTTCTTTATATAAGTTTAATATAAAAGAGACACAATTTATGTATTGAATGCACGTGTGTATATGCATAGAAGTCAGCTTCCAAAACAAAACAATATCAATCCATAACACATCAATAATACCCACCCTCTTGCAGCCCCTTCAGTAAACATTGTAAATAATAAATCACTTAGAATGGAGATCCTTAACTCGTGGGGCCCCGGTAAGTGTCAAGGTGGCCCCAAGCTTTAAGACGACCCAGAATGACTGGAGGGAGCACCGAAGTGTGGCACACAGTGTAACTACGGTATGGTCAAAAAAATATTTTAAAAGAAGCGTTTCGTAATTAATGAAGCTCTCCCCCCCCCCTCAGTCTTACGAAATAGCTGGATACTACCAGAAATCATTTATTAACACGAAAAAGATAGTTATGTATGTTTGAAAAGCTCAGTATTTAATGTTGACAGAAATGTATAGTACGTGGACATAAATAAACCAGAGGCTTTGATAATTCACTTACCTGTAGACCTTGCGAAGATCTTGAACATGGGGCCCCAGGGCCTCTGAGTCGTTAAAGTCTTTGACAGGTGGCAGGCCGCAGTAGGCCCTGTATTTGACATAGGGAGCTAACCCATGATCTCTGCCCCTCTGTATGTTCAAGGAGATGAGATCGAGTCCTGTCCTGTTGGGGTTCTTGGCTTCAAAAAGAAACTTTGTCACTTCGTGGACTGAGGGTGGTATAATGTTAACTCTAATAGAAGTGTTATAGAGAAACCATAGACCTATGATGCTCTAATTATAATATATATAATATATATATATATATATATATATATTATATATATATATATATATATATATATATATATATATATATATAAACAGAGGCGCAACTAGACCAAACTTTCGGGGGGGGGGGGGGGCAAAAAATCTCTTGTATTAAAAAATCACATTATTTATATATTTGTATTTTATTTTAAACAAATTTTGGTCTAATCTTTTAATTTTTAGAGCATTTTCGAAAAAAAAATGCTCTATTGTCCCCATTTTGTCTGTCTGTCTGTCCGTCATCACCCTAGATCTCAACAACCATTAGTCCTAGACCCATGATGTATATATCATTTTGTAGGTCTTGGCCTGCCAAGTGTACATCAAAAGTTCATTTCGCGATCTGACCTCTCAGGGCCGAATATAATAGTTTCTTATTTACCGTTTTGGCTTATATTTTAAATATAAATAATAAAAGCTAACCAAAGGGGCGTAATCATTATTTTTTTGTAACAGTTATTCAAATATGATTACTTCCCTCTGTATTTATCAAAACGTGTGGAGCAATATCTATAGACATTTCTCATAAGGTAGTCCCCTTACTGAATTCTTTGTTTAGATGGTTAAGTTACACTTCCGGTACCAATTACAATTACACTTGAATTTGCGAATAATAAATTTCTGTTGCCGCTATTCTTTTAATTTTAATCATGAAAATCAAATAATCAAAATTTAATATATTTTTCAGTGTGATTATTTATTATTATCTTAAAAGTTAAAACTAAAAAGTAGAATGCCAAGAAGTTGTTGTGTGCCTAATTGTACTGCAAACGTTGTGAAATGCAGAGGATTATCATTTCATAAACGCAATGGCTCCCTGAGACAGTGCGTTTCATAAACGCAGCAGAATTGATGCTAATAAGAGAAAACTATGGATTACTGAAATAAGAAGAGATATTGGAAAACATTTCCAAGTAAAGAATTATCTATTATTACATGTAGTCTATACTTAATACTATAACAATGTTTTTCTGTTTTTTAATACTATACGATATATAATTATAGATCACTGTTAACACTTGTGTGTGCTCTCGACATTTCATAAAGGAACATTTTAAAAATTGTGAAAACCTACAGTATGAGAACAAATTATTGAAAAAAGAAGCTGTGCCTCTGTTATTTGATTGGATTAACTATCAGCTCCCTTTAGGCCGTAAAAGTATCCCAAAAAGAAATGAACCAGCATCATCAATTAAGGTTAAAGAATTCTCCGACAATATAATAATATTTGAAGAGAATGATATCGGGACATTTTGTGACTTTAAAAACTTGTCAACATCACAAAAATTAAATTTCGGTATTAAATTTAAAGTCATTTTATCATATATTAGACAAAAAAGTAGGAAAAATAATCGAGCTAAGTATTAATCAAGTATAAACAAAGCGACCGGAAGCCCATTATAACCCTTTCACAAAGACAGCTGACGCGCAGGAATACAAGTGAGAAAGGTCTATGGCTGTAACCCGGAAAAAAATACGGATTTCGTCCGGCGTAACCGTAGTCACTGCGTACATGAAAATGCTCTAAAATATCCTTTGTCCGAAACGGAAAGACTTAAATTGCTTGTTTTTTTTTATTTTGGAGGGGTAAATGCCCCCAATGCCCTCCCCCAGTTGCGCCCCTGTATTTAAAGAAAAACAAATGAAACATTATTGTCAGAGAAATCTTTATAAATATATATCTATATAAATGCAATTCTTTTTATCCCAGGGAATATTTTTATAACTACTAAAGTAAGATAACTTGTAAATAACTCAAATATAAACTAACCAGAATACTTTTAAAAAATAAATATCATTATTATTCTTTTACCGAAATTTCGATCAACTTTCTTTAGTCCTTGGAGATAGGGTTTGTCCACAAGTCCGACAAGTCCGGCCATTACTTGGTCATAGTGATCTAAACATTCCGCTGGTCTGAGTAAGGAAATGATATAGTTATATCTATTGCAGAATATTGTGTTATTCATGTATTTGTAATGAAAAAATATATTTTATAAAGCATAATGTGGTTAGATTTATAAAGTAAACTAACGATTTAGTTCTGATCTAATCTTAACAAATTGTGTAAAAAATGTTAACTAAATGTAGGCAATGTTCGTTGTAATCCCAGGAGAGCGAATAGCTTTACATAATGACATATAGCTATACATAATGACATAGGAATGCACAAAAACACAATTTTCACTGATAGAGTTTAAGTTGGGAGTGTTTTATATCTCAGCTATACGGACTTTTCTGATGTGTAAACTCAAGCGAAAATTAATTCGTGTTAAATCTAAAGCAATTTTAGTTTCGAAATTAAACAATCGAAAAAAAAAATTACCTGTGTAAAAGGTATCGCAATTTCGTCAAACGATTTTTAAAAGACAAGGCCTCTGGAATTGTTGAGTGTCCAAATCTTCGTATTTTTTCCAATTTCAAAGCATACATTCGTGATACAAATTTTGACAAACAGATTCAATTTTTAAGAATATGAAATATTAAGAAACAAAATGATGAGAATATTTGACATTTATACCAAAATTTGTTAATGTGAAATAATTGAAGTTGATTCACTTTTAAATGTTTTACATAAACGTATATTCATATGTTTGAGAAATCTTTTAAGCATTAAAATTTTGCAATCATTTCATTATTTTCCGTCCAACCACATTTTCAATACATGTTGTTCGTTAATTGACTTACTCTTGGTTGTTTTTTTTTTTTTTTTTTGAAACCTTTTATTC
Source organism: Bulinus truncatus (assembly GCA_021962125.1). Lineage (NCBI taxonomy): Eukaryota > Metazoa > Mollusca > Gastropoda > Planorbidae > Bulinus > Bulinus truncatus. The sequence continues at coordinate 1,282,760 of JAGDYQ010000178.1, forward strand.
TTTAGACATTATATTTTCATAAAAAAAAATGGAATTGCAATTAAGAAAAAAAAGAAAGAAACCTGAAAGCAGCAGTAGAGAACTCATTGAGAACCCCTGGGTCGATGTCAGGGTTGTAGGCGGTTCTACCTTTTTTTGAGACCAGTTTTTTGACGTGAGCATCCCTTCCCAAGATTACAGGTAAATACTCGTTGTAGTTAATGATTTGCTGAAAGGCTGGATTTTGATAAATTAGTTTTTTTTTTAAATTTGTTATATTTTGTTTGTTAATATTGATTTATGTTTTTTTTTATTTTGTTTTCTGAATGGTGATGTATGTTAATAGATGCACATAGATGCAAAAAGAGCTATCCTAGAAGGCACCTAGCAGTGGTAGTCACCAAATAACAGCCTAGTCAGCATGCCCATTAGACCCAGGCAGAAGGCACCTAGCAGTGGTATTCACTAGGTAATTGCCCAGTCTGCCTTCCCACTTCCCATACGAAGACGCTTGTGATTTGTTAACTGTCATAATAAGCTTAGAAGCTAACATAAGATATTCTCACCTTTGATACGGTGCCTAGCGGTGCGCAATATATTATGTTAGTATTATTTAATGTTAACCCTATGTTGTGCCGCGCCTAGTCTCTTCATCGCCTGGACGTAAGAAGTATTTTGCCTCCACCTTAATATGACATATTATGTTTATTTAAGTCAAAATTATGTCTTGATATGACTGCTTCTCTGATGCATTGCGCGCATTTGTAGCTTAGATTAACGCATCCTTCCCCTGTGTTATTCATAATAATAAATTTCAGTACCTGCTATAATTTTTCTTGTAAGCTGGAATATGTGTTCTTCGGTGTAGTTAGGACGTATGATGCTGAGCTCCTTGGCTATTCTGTTGTGCTCTCGTAGGAACAGAGTATGGATGACCCCTAAACCAGGTTGTTCATTCACTCTTGTATCACCTGAAAATCAAGAATGGGAGCATATTTTTTTTTTACCCTCAAATGTTGTGTAGCTTTTTGGTCACTTTGCAGTCATCATAAAAATTTAAAATGTCAGAATTCTTAGCATTTACTGCGTTTTTAAATTGTTTGAATACTTAATAGAATCTATTCATTATTTTGGTCTTGGTCACAGTTGCAAAGTGATGGGGGGGGGGTCATCATGCCCCGGGTGCTACTCACAAAGGGGTGCCAAATGGTATATTTTACATATGGTTTTTGAATGGGCGGGGGGCGCTAAAAAGGTATTATGCCCCGGCGCGAGTTGAGCTTAGGTATGTAGCTGAATAAATTTAAAAAGAATTGTACTTCAGTTCAAGATGTACATGATAGACCTAACATGTGTATTTGTACAATGTACATAGTCAATAAGATCAGTGATGGGAGCGATGCCAAAATTGATTCTATTCCCGATGCCAAAATTGATTCTACTCCCGATTTTGATAAATAGCTGATTTTGTGGAAAGCTTAGTCAAGGGTTAAACAGTTGACATGAATTGTACGAAAAATCGGAAATCGCTTAAGAAATATCCGATGTAGAATATAATACCTGTGAAGTTCCGATAAGTTCCATTTCCTGTTAGATGAAAACTAAAAATAATGTTCAAAAATATGTCGAAACTGGCTATTGATATTATGTGTCTCTTTTTTTAATTTTGATAGCCAGTGATTACCTGCTAGCTGGCAATAATCTGAAGAGTTTGGTCGTTTGACACAATTTTGAACATCCGAAGGTGGCAGTGCTGAGTGCCCGACTGTCTTCAACATACACAGTGGGTTGGTAGTTGTACCATTAGACTCTGAAAGAAATATTCACAGATATACACAGTGGGTTGGTAGTTGTACCATTAGACTCTGAAAGAAATATTCAGATATATACACAGAGGGTTTGTAGTTGTACCATTAGACTCTGAAAGAAATATTCACAGATATACATAGTGGGTTGGTAGTTGTACCATTAGACTCTGAAAGAAATATTCACATATATACACAGATGGTTGGTAGTTGTACCATTAGACTCTGAAAGAAATATTCACAGATATACACAGTGGGTTGGTAGCTGTACCATTAGACTCTGAAAGAAATATTCACAGGTATACAATAAAAAACACAGAATGGCTTCACCATAAACAATATAAACAATATATCTCCCCCAAAGAAGTAAGAATTATAATTATAAATATAAATAATAAGTTTAAATTGTTCATGTTATCTCGATAAATTTATTCATTGTATTGATAACTGGAAAGTTTCTTAGCCGTAGACCATAACTGAAAAGTTTCATAACGGTAAACCATATTAAGTTTAGAGATAATTGCAAACAAATAGTTGACAAATAGAAGTGAAAGTAATTTAAATTTCCTTTTAGACTATTTACTGACCAAATAAATACATTTGATTTATTTCGTTAAATTTCAAACAACAGAAATAATAATAAAATTGTAAAATTAGATGTCTACTTGCCTGCAGCTCTGAGGTTTCTTTCTTGAGTCTGCAAAGATCCGTAAATTTGAGAAGCATCGATGAATGACGTGACTATGTTGATCTGTGTTCTTGGTTCTTGCAAGATATGATACAAGAAATATTTCACATTTTATTCTCAGCGAAATATCAATGATATATATAAATACCGGTAATTGCCAGCAGCTTTAGGTAAGGGGACACAAGTCCAGTTTTGTACAAAGAAATGTGGTATAAAAATTGTCATCATGTAGATAATAAAAAAGGGGGGTAAATATGTTAGATCAGGGGTGGGTAAACATATTGCACCGCGGCCTACAGTGGGCTCTTATATTAGACAAAAGGGACTGTAATTTGTGGGCAGCTATAACATAACTAGTCTCACTGAGTTCACTAATAACCAATATGGTGGTAATCAGAAGACTCGGTCAAACAGAGAATTTTGCATTCTGTGTAATTTAAATTATGCGTCATGGACAAAGATGATGAGTAGTGAATCATGAAATGACAAATGAATCCTTTAAAGAGACCGTTGACCTATGAGCAGGGGCATCTACGTACACCTCCCCGAGGCCCCACGAGAAAAGGAGCCTAATGTTAACTATTTATCCTGCTTTATTTTATAATTATATTAGGAGGCCGCATTTCAGATTTGTCCACTGGCTCATAATTGTAGGTAATCCTGCTCTGCCCTTAAGAACACTTGACGATTTTGATGCATGATGAAGAAATTTTTACGCCATTGTTAATTTACAACTTCATTGATGGCCTATGTTTTTTTTTTGCGTAGATTTTAAATAAACCTACGTATTGACGTTTCACAAGACATGTTTTTTTCAGACTTTTTCTCAAAGAATGTGGGAGTTACGTAAGTTATTTTACCGTAACAAGCTACTTTTTTTTACATAATAAGAACAACTCCATATAATACATATATATATATATATATATATATATATATATATATATATATAAAAGATTTGGGCACTGCGTTAGTGAATCGAAGTAAGAATTAATACAACAATATTCCAGTTTAAAATACAATCATGAAAAAAATCGGATCTGCCTGAGACCAAAAATAACCTAGCCTACCGATCAAACCTAAGGGGATTGAGGGTATATAACTCTATGCAAAGGTTTTGCAGGGTACAGCTAGTAAAATTAATATTGTCTCACTTTCTGTGACGCCAAACTCATTAGTCAAAGGCAAAGACCTGACAAACTCCATGCAACGAAATTTGAAGTCATCGTCGTCTTCTGGAATCTCGATAGGAAAACAATTCCTGGAAAAATAAAGTATTATAAGAAATGTTAGATATCAAATTAATTGCATTATGCCCACCGCTGTATCGAAATATTTAGATAAATAGTAAACAATTACTGTTTTTGTGTATTTGTGTTTTAAAAATCTGAATGTGGGTAGATGAAAAGTTCTTTATTACTCAAAATTGTGTATATTATTTTTCTGCTAAAATTTGTAACTATCGATAAATGTTCTTTTTATTGCTACCAGTGCCGATAAGGAAATTTCAGCTTTGCCCCAGGTTGCAGTGGCGTTTAATGGACACCTGGATTAGCCGAGAGTAGATGATACCGGCTATGCCACATCTTCAGCTCTATTTGGAGTAATGGGTCCACACCAATCATCTTTTAGGCCTGTTCCTGATTGTTTATGTACAAGTGAATATATTTGTTTCATGACATAGTAATTGTAATGTAGAATATATAAATGGCCTGATCTGTCCTGATTTTCATGAACAATTGATTATATATAAAAGCGATCTGGGTTCTGCGTTAAATCGAAAGTAAAGAATCATTCAACAGTATTCCAGTTTAAAATACAATCATGAGAGTATCGGATCTTCCCGAAACCAAAAAAAATAACCTAGCCTACTAATCAAGCATAAGCGGATATAACTCTATGTAAAGGTTTTGCAGGGTACAGCTAGTAATTTATGTTTGTCTCATGTCATGGTATTAGTAATTTAGAATCGATATATCGAGACTTACTTCTGATTTATAAATGGTGGCGCTTCCCCTTTATCTCCGCAGCAATGAATAGATCCATTAGGGCCTGTGATTGAACAATATATGTTTAATTTCTAACATTTGTCAACAACGTTTATCAATATTGGTAATTTATCTGATTAAGAGAGAATTACAGTGAATATAATGCCAAATTATGATATTAGCCATTACATTTATAGCCCTAAAAGTGTATCAATACACATGGGATTAACAGTTTACTGATGAGTTTATTTAATTTTAAATTATTTTATAGTATGCTGTATATGTCACAGAATTTGGCATCATTTACGAGGCCCTGTTAATACTTATGATATTTTTAAAACAGTAAAACAGCAAATGTCTTTTAGGAGATATAGAGAGGAAGAAGTTGGATGGGGCGAAAAATTATTTACTTAATTATGAACGCGTAATTGTTCTGATGTTATTTGTTAACTATAACTTCAGCCTTAAAAGTTTCTGCCTTAAAATTGTAAAAAAAAATATTTTCTTAGTAATTCAGACACACAGAATCACTTCTTCAAAACATGATGACACGTGGTTCTAAATATAAATAGCGCACAGATGGCCAATAAAAGGTCAGATCCAAACGCCCCCAGCTTTATTTACCTGTTGATATTGGAATAGCTGACAGGTCGTGAATGACCCACTGGCCCCATTGCATGACCATCAATGTATTTTGAGTATACTCGATATCACTTGGATGCAGTAGCCGGCTGACATTTCTTGCACTGGGCAGAGGGTAGCCATCTCTACCGTACTGTCTTGGAGAGTCAACGCCTTAAAATGTTGATCAAATAGAAGAATGATGTGGGCAGTAGCAAATAAGAAGGGCACTGAAAAATGATGTGGGTAGTAGCAAATAGGAAGGGAACTGAAAAATGATGCGGGCAGTAGCAAGCAGGAAGGGCACTGAAGAATGTTGTGGACAGTGACAAATAAGGAGGGCACTGAAAATTCTGTGGCCGCACAGGGTGCCGAACTAGGAAGGGGCGCCGAAAGAACGCAATTATTTTTTTTGCACTTTTCAGATTGGGAGGAGGGGGGGGCGCTGAGAAAAATTAATTCGCACAGGGCGCCATATTAGCTAGCTTTAGCTCTGATTGTAAGGTCACAATAAAAGACAAACTGAATAGTGTGAACAATATCATTTATATGCAGTTACCCATAGACTAACAATATAAACTATTTTCTTCTGGATGTACATTTTTAAATTGCATGTCATTCATCGGAAATCGTAACTTTTTTTTTTTCGGAGTATCAGAATCGGGCGGGCACTTTTTGCCTTAAACTATAATTTCTCATTAACCACATTAAGCGATTACCTTAGATATTTTAGATCAGTTCAACATACAGGAATGTCGATTGAAAATGAATATTTTTGGTCGTACGATGCCAGGTAATTTAGCGGAGTCTGAGAGTGATGCATCAACTTAATGACTCAAGGGTTATAGTTCATAGTTCAAAGTCATTCGAGCCTCAAGTCGTTTTATGGTTAAAATCATATAAAAAGAATTAATATGTTACTGAACTAATTTTTTGTAAATTGATTTTCGAAGTGAATGCTTTTAATTTTAAGAGGATATTTCAAATAATTCAATGGCTAATTCAAATTTTTCAAATGAAATAAAGAAAAAAATACCAGGAATTAAACAAACAAGCAATTAAGCCTGTTCCATTCTGGACACAGGACGTGTTAGCGCATTTTCATGTTATGTATCAGTACGTTTGTTAGCTTTCAGTAAATATTTGTAAATTTTGGAAATGTTTATAAATTCAATTGTGTAATCTGTAAAAAAAAAAATATTATAAAGACGTTTCTTTATATTTGAAAAAAAATTATTGTCTCTTAAATCTAACTACAAGTAGTTTGTGGTTACTGAAATAGGACTCATAATTGAAAACATTTGAAATTGTAGTCATTTAATCGTCCGAAAACTCCGTCAATTGTTGCATAGCTTTGATACTTTCAATTAAACTCAGAACACAAGCTTACTATTTCATTTGATGAGTTTCTTAATAAATCTTGGTGAAACTACGTGCTGCAGTATTTCGCACCAAATAAATGGGTTATTGAACGTACAAGGTGTACAATGGGACTATATATATATAATATATAAGCCCCTTAGGAGCCTTGAAGCCCGACTCTCAGAGGTCCTATCGCGAAATGAACTTTTGATGTACACATGGCAGGCCAAGACCTACAAAATGATATATACATCATGGGTCTAGGACTTATGGTTGCTGAGATATAGGGCGCTCCTTTATTAATATAGCTTATATAGTAAAAAACGGTACTTTATAAGCCCCCTTTTGCGGCCCTTAGAGGTCAGATCGCAAAATGAACTTTTGCTGCACACATGGCAGGCCAAGACCTACAAAATGATATATACATCATGGGTCTAGGACTTATGGTTGCTGAGATATAGGGCGCTCCTTTATTAATATAGCTTATATAGTAAAAAACGGTACTTTATAAGCCCCCTTTTGCGGCCCTTAGAGGTCAGATCGCAAAATGAACTTTTGCTGCACACATGGCAGGCCAAGACCTACAAAATGATATATACATCATGGGTCTAGGACTTATGGTTGTTGAGATCTAGGGTGATGACGGACAGACAGACAGACAGACAGACAGACAAAACGGGGACAATAGAGCATTTTTTTTCGAAAATGCTCTAAAAACACATTAAAAATCTCTTGATTTTCCAAAGCAAAGAAAATTTACAGGCAAATTATTGTCAAATTTTTTATTCGAATTTCAAATTTCCCGATTGTTTTCGTCATGCGAATTATAAAATATATGTATCTTCAATAAACTTCAAGGCATTTGAAAAAAAATCTATTCTTTTATAACAAAGCATGGCTTTTATTAGTCGTTAGAGTTTATACGAACCATCGGCGTATTCCGGAGGCAAGAGCCTGGGTACCGATGTGAAGGCGGCTCCTAAGTTCCTGACGTTGTTGCATGTGCCATCAATGGTTCTGTACTTGTGACTTGTTGCGTTCCAGCACCACTGAAAAAAGAAAACATAATTTCTCATTTACATAGACATACATAGCCAAGGGCCAAACCTTAATGAATTTCGACAGGAGACATTATTTGTTGGCGGTCGGGGGGTGGGGGGGGGGAGGAGGAGGAACACAATAGGTACACAAAAATTCTTTCTACAATAAAATTAGACATAATGCACCAAATGTTAAAAAAAAAAATCATGATACATTGTAACAAAGATCGACTGTTTCCAATAGTGGAGAGTGTATTCTGTAAAAAGAAAATATTTCGATATATTTAATGTATTTATAATCGCTATTAATAACAAAGAGTGACATCAAAAGAAACATTCTAGATCGTAGCAGCGTTTGATTTGTAAAAACATTCTCTTTCTCTCTCCCCCCCCCCCCCAAACAGACACACGTCCAAACACTCTTTCTCTCTCGTTTAGATAATGTAATAATGATATTGGGGGGAGGGGGGGCTGACCACCATCCCTTACGCTTCTTTATATGCATCAAAGTTTGGTAAGAGGGTGTTTTATTACTTTCCAAATGGAACTGTCTGACTTAACACGGCGAAAAAAAAAGGCAGCAACTAATTTAAGCATGGAGGGCCTAACAGTGCTAAGTGTAAGGTCTATTCAGCGGCGTAACGTGGGTATCGGCCGCTCAGGGCGGAAGACGATTTTGCCGCCCTCTCATTTAGGTATTTCAATTTAATCTTTACATTTTTGCCGCCCCCCCCCCTAAAAAGTAATAAAAAGTGCCCCCCCAGGTACGCCACTGGGTCTATTCATACGATTATTAAAAAAAAAAATTAATCAAACAGCCAATCACAATCTTCTTATGACACTCATTAGTCCATTTTTCTTCTTTTCAATTTGTAAGATAAACTTAACTCGAAAAAAATAACTCTTTATTTTTTTTTCTAAATCTAAACTATTATGTGATAATTTATTCTGTTACAGTTCTAGCAGATCATTCCAGACAATATGCCTACCTTATACCATCGTCGAACTAGTCTTAAACCTTGACCGATGAATCTACCGGCAGACATAGCGGCGTGAGTGGATCCCAGTACATAAAACTCTGGTTTCTGAGATCCTACCTGTGGTATCATCAAACTTTGAACTGTAATGATGTAATGAATTGAAGGTTGTTACATGGGATAATATTGGTATCATCAAACTTTGAACTGTAATGATGTAATGAATTGAAGGTTGTTACATGGGATAATATTGGTATCATCAAACTTTGAACTGTAATGATGTAATGAATTGAAGGTTGTTACATGGGATAATATTGGTAATAACAGACAATGAATTGGGAGGATGTGATATGAATGTTTATAACCGCTGATTATCAGACATTCAGGGCCCTAATAACAACGTTTGCGCCCTTAGACGAATTGTATGCCTGGGCCCCTTGAACAATGACTCAAAATAATAAAGTAAATAATCAGTTTAGCGTCGGGTTAATGTACTTCATGGCCCCTGGGGACTTTCAGTGAACTATATCAGGCTTGCTTTTTTCCTTTTATGATCTATAGCCGTTATTGGCATGATTATTTGCTCAACTTTTTGTACACCTTTTTAATTACATTACTATAATCATCTTATTAGTAATACTTCTATTAAGGGGTGCTTTAGTTAAGGAAATCGAGAACCTCTCGGGTAAAGACTAAATACTGTTCAGTAAAATTACAACATCTTTATTTCAATAGAAAACACAATTTAAAAAAAAAATATATTTTAATAAAAACAAGCAATTAAGCCTGTTCCATTCTGGACACAGGACGTGTTAGCGCATTTTCATGTTATGTATCAGTACGTTTGTTAACTTTCAGTAAATATTTGTAAATTTTGGAAATGTTTATAAATTCAATTGTGTAATGCATATATCTGTAAAAAAAAATATTATAAAGACGTTTCTTTATATTTGAAAAAAAAAATTTTCTCTTAAATCTAACTACAAGTGGTTTGTGGTTACTGAAATAGGACTCATAATTGAAAACATTCGAAATTGTAGTCATTTAATCGTCCGAAATCTCCGTCAATTGTTGCATAGCTCTGATACTTTCAATTAAACTCAGAACACAAGCTTACTATTTCATTTGATGAGTTTCTTAATAAATCTTGGTGAAACTACGTGCTGCAGTATTTCGCACCAAATGAACGGGTTATTGAACGTACAAGGTGTATATATAATATATAAGCCCCTTAGGAGCCCTGAAGCCCGGCCCTCAGAGGTCCTATCGCGAAATGAACTTTTGATGTACACATGGCAGGCCAAGACCTACAAAATGATATATACATCATGGGTCTTGGACTTATAGTTGCTGAGATATAGCGCTCCTTTATTAATATAGCTTATATAGTAAAAAACGGTACTAAGGCCCCTTTTACGGCCCTGAGAGATCAGATCGCGAAATGGAAAAAAGCCATTTCTTGGAAGGCCAAGACCTACAAAATGATATATACATCATGGGTCTAGGACGTATGGTTGTTGAGATCTAGGGTGATGACGGACGGACGGACGGACAGACAGACAAAACGGGGACAATAGAGCATTTTTTTTCGAAAATGCTCTAAAAACAATACATGGATAAAAATAAAATATTACCTTCATTACGTTGAAGCTGTAAAAAGTTCATTATGTTAAACAAGACAGCTACTTGAATTATGCCGATCATTTTCCCTATAGTTGTTTACTAATCAACAACCCAAAAAAAAGTCACTTTATTGTTTCCTCATGTTGTTCATCTCTTAACAGCTGTTATGTACAATTAATTAGTAAGTTAGCTTTGTATATAATAAAGTAGTTTCTCCCGTCAATTAATTTAAAACGTGCATGAACAATAATTAAAGCAAAAAACTTTCTAACACTAATTCACACACAGACAAAAAATGATGTATTTTTCCACTTTAAGCTAAGTAACAGATGTGTGTGTGTGTGTGTGTGCGTTTTGGATCATTTTATACCCTACTGCCTGTTGACATTAATGAATCCCCCCCCCCCTTTTCACTGCAGTTTTACTTGTGTGAAACACAGATTCTTACCCGCAGTTGGTTTTCTTTTTTTTTTTTCAAACTTATCTTTCAATATTCTCCTAATACAATAATTTCGTGATATGATACTGTAAATACATGTTTATTAGATATACATACCTTATATAACGTCTTTTAAGTCAGAAAACAAGCGACGGACATCGAATCCAAGGATAACCCAATCAACAATTTACTAATGAACCAATTTAACACCAATTCATTCGTAAGTCACTCATATATTCCTAACAAAACAAAACAACTATGTACAAGAGATAAAAACAGTTTTAACAACTCAAAAATACAATAAGAAGCTAATAAAAATGATTTTAAAAAGACAAATGTTAAGTATAAAAGAAGATGTATGTAGTCGGAACCGCCGAGGGGGGGCAGGGGGCAAATGCACAGGGGCCCGGCGAGTTTTAGGAGCCCGGACCGAGCTGGCCAATCAACTTTTGAAAATATTATTATCAGCACGGGTGGTCCGTGACAGCCCTGCCCAGGGGCCCGAAATTTCTGTCGTTGGGCCTGTATGTAACATTCTATTAATTTTGAACATTAACTCTTGGCACATGAAAGGCAGTGAGGAAGGGAGAGATAGGTCAAGATTTTTTTAATGGGGAATTCCACATCGGAACTTTGAAAACATGTCCCTATTTTGTGAGCTTTCTTTTATTATTTTAATACTTAAATTGTTCTTTTGTAGCTATAATTATTGTAATTATAAAATGTTCAACCCTTTACATTTCTTTCTCTTCAAATACTGTTTCTCCAGTCTCTTATGGTGCATGAGATAAAATTCGCCTAGCCCCTCTTCATCTGCAAAGGCCAAGGACAGCTAATCTCCAAAATCTTCCAACCAGTGGTCCACCAATCGTGGGCATTGGAGAAGCACGAGACTCACATCTTTCTCAGATTCCATGCAGTGTGCGCACCGGGAGTTGTACATTCAATCTCATTGTCCAGAAATAGTATCCAATCGGATTAATTTTTTTTTGTTAAACTTAGGCATCAAGGGTCAGCTCACCTCTCCAAAGTATCCACCAAGGTTCATATTCAAACGATCTGATGCGGCCCTTAGAGTCTGAAATGTTGAACACCCTTGATATTGTGATGCACCTGAAACTGTATACTGCTGATTTAACATTAAACTATAAAATTTGATCATATAACTTGGAAGATTTAACTGAACGTCGCACACCCCCCAACATCGACATTCCACTTACACACCATATTAATGTTATCCTCTCCCTCCTTCCCAGTCAAGATATATCGAGTTTATCTGACTCAAACATCAATCATCTTTCTCTACCGACTTCGACATAACATGTGTTTATTCACATTATAAACAGTTCTAAATTTGTTATATTTTTACATTATCCTTTTTAAACGACAGTCAATTATTTGGTGATGACACCATAGTACATGCTTTTAGTTTTTAATTTATTTCAACCACTTTTTACACTTGCATTATGCGGTGAGTTTATTTTTCTAGGCTAAAAAAGTTGATTGACTATAAAACGAAACAAAAAAATGTATTTCTTTTTTTTTATTGGATTAAAACAACATTTATGTATTAACATTTATATATTTTTTAATCTATTTTTCTACTCCAGTGATTCTCAAACTTTTGCTATTCTCGGTCCACTAAGAAACCTGGTCGGTTTTCTCGTCTCACCTGTAATAAAAGGAAAATAATAATTAAAATAGAAATCTTAAATTAATTAATTTTATATATTCTCGATTAAGTAATTATTATTATTATCATTATTGGTGGATGGCGCCCCACACTTTGACAGCTAGTCCTAATCTACCTCTTTAACTATTAACTATCTCTCAATTTAAAAGAGTTAAAGCCAACCTTATTCTCATTCTTTCTATTTATAGGATCATTTTTAATTATATACAAATACACACACACACCACATATACACACATATCTCTCCCTCCCTCTCTCTCTTTATATATATATATATATATATATATATATATATATATATATATATATATATATATGTAAAGGGAGTCACAATATATATGATTGTATATATTTTAATATATTATAATATACACACCAACAAAACATAATATATAAAGCTACAATTTTTAATCCTAAATCAATAGTTACAGTATCACAAACAATGATCTACATAAAAAGTTATCATGACTATCATATCCGTAAGTTCTTTCAAGTCAAAGTCAGTTTCATTTTACTGTAATATCCCAAATCACGCTGTGCAACTTCAAAGCGATTTTATAGTTTCACAGTGGAGTTCACACAAGTTCAAAGTATTCATCTGTCATTCATGAACTACTTTAAACAGCTGACAATAGCCTAGCTGTGGTTGGTTATTCATTCAATTCGTATTGAATTACTTAATTTTCTGACCAATGACCTCTATTACTGGCTTCGGTGAGTTTGAGTGACCATTAAGTTGGGACGCTTATGGCGATGAGCAGCATGGACGTATCTAGGGCAAAGCGGGCGAGCCGATTAAACTTTTATTCAAGAGCTGTTGTTATGTTATGAGAGGGGGGGGCGGGGGGAAGCGAGTCTTAGGCAGTGGGTTTGAGGGTCCATTACTATAAAACATTGGGCGTACCTCTGCCAAAGAAAACTATCAAGGACACTGCTTTTAAATTGTGGCTCCCTAATCATTTTGATAACCGGGCCCCCTCTTCAGTAGCGTAGTGAGGGGGGGAAAGGGGGTACATCATGCCCGGGCGCTACTCACAAAGGGGCGCCAAATGGTATATTTTACAAAAATATTATATGGTTTTCGAATGGGGGGCGCTAAAAAGGTATTGTGTCCAGGGCGTGAGTACATCTCGCTACGCCACTGCCCCTCATATCAATTCAGTTAGAGGCGCCTTACAGGTGTTCAAATTGTTATTTCTTTGCGGTGAGCCTGAGCATTGTGCGGAATCCCCTATTCTCAGCGTACCACCCTGTTCAACTCACTTCACCATACTATCCGAGACAGTAGATATGCCGAAAATGTGGAACTAGCCGATAGATTGAGCTAGTAAATACGTCTTTTTAGAAGGAAAACGTTTCCAAAATTCTATTTAAAAAAAAAAAAAACAAAAAAAAAAAACAATTGATTAAACTTTTTATTATTTTAAATTTGTTTGACAAATAAAAGTCACATCGAGGGGTGTGTCAACAAATGCCTAGTTACAAGAATGAATCTGACAGTGAGATAGGTACAACATACTACAAGCAGAGTGCCTCAATGTATATCGCTTAATAAGGTTAAATTAATTAGTTTTCTCCAATACGATAACTTTGACACTTTAAAAAAAAAAAGACATTATCCATAGCTTCGCTTCTGTAACGGGTGTTTAGATTCATTTTAGAAACCAGAAAATTTAGAAACTGAAAGAAAAAAAAAAGAAATCACAGATAAAAACATTAAAAGAAATTTAGTCTGGCATATGAATGATTTGTTCGGGCCGAACGTTAGAATTTCAAAGGCTGCATGCTGCTCTTGGGCCGAACGTTAGAATTTCAAAGGCTGCATGCTGCTCTTGGGCCGAACGGTAGAATTTCAAAGGCTGCATGCTACCCTTGGGCCTCCAGCTTTACATGCCTGGTCTATAGCTTGTCAATCTGCTTCGGCCATTTAAGTAGCAATGGTAAGTCTGATTCTGAATCTGACCTTGACCAGCTTGAGATAATAAATAGTTCAAGATGAAATTAGTCTTTTTTTTTTAATATTCGGATGTGCAGAGTAAAAGTTTGAGAACCAATTGTCCCGCCAAATTTCATGTAGCTGTGTACTGCAACCACCAATGGCTTAGCACAACAATATATAGACACACTTAGCGAAAAATATCTTTGGTTGTGATAAGTGTGTGTGCACTTGGTGAGTCAAGTACAGGCGCACATGCGCACAGCTTAGAGTCGAATCAGCGTGACAACCACTGACAATAATGAACTGTAACAATTCGATTTGTATGTAAAACGTTATAATTATTCGATGCCCTTTTAAAAAACCAATTTTTGAAAGGAAATTGATTGAAAACTTTTTATTCCTTGATTATTTTATTTTATTTTTACTTATTATGAAACAAATCTCGATTGCTTAGAAGCATTTATTGAATATAAATAAATATGTAGGCCGCGCTTTATATATACACACAAGTATGTATTTATTGAATAAAACACCTATAATATATAGAAAATGTCGCTGTTTATATATTATGTTACATAAACGTAAATCTTATTTAGCATTGTGCCCGTATATACCTGCACCACCCCCTACAATACGTCTCTCAATGTTTCGGTTGACATTAATTAGCTCGTCATGTACATTAAAAAAAAATAATCAATAAAGTTTTGTATGTTTGAGGTAAATTTATTGATAGAGTTAGAATATAGTCAACATTAGGTACTTACTTACCAGGGGAGGATCTAGACAACTTTGACGGGGGGGGGGGGGGGGGCAAAAATTTTTTAATTGTTGAAAATTGGTCTTAGAAAAAAAAAAATATTTCGATAATTTAATGATGTGTTACCTAAACTTGCGATAACGGGGGGGGGGCGGGGGTATGGCCCCCGCCCTCCCACCCCCCCCCAACCCTGTTACTTACCATACTCAGGACTAAAATGTAATTAGGTTACGTTTCATTTTGTCCCCGTTTTGTCTGTCTGTCCGTCTGTCCGTCATCATCCTAGATCTCAACAACCATAAGTCCTAGACCCATGATGTATATATCATTTTGTAGGTCTTGGCCTGCCAAGAAATGGCTTTTTTCCATTTCGCGATCTGACCTCTCAGGGCCGTAAAAGGGGCCTTAGTACCTTTTTTTACTATATAAGCTATATTAATAAAGGAGCGCTATATCTCAGCAACTATAAGTCCTAGACCCATGATGGATATATCATTTTGTAGGTCTTGGCCTGTCATGTGTACATCAAAAGTTCATTTCGCGATAGGACCTCTGAGGGCCGGGCTTCAGGGCTCCTAAGGGGCTTATATATTATATATACACCTTGTACGTTCAATAACCCGTTCATTTGGTGCGAAATACTGCAGCAGGTAGTTTCACCAAGATTTATTAAGAAACTCATCAAATGAAATAGTAAGCTTGTGTTCTGAGTTTAATTGAAAGTATCAGAGCTATGCAACAATTGACGGAGTTTTCGGACGATTAAATGACTATAATTTCGAATGTTTTCAATTATGAGTCCTATTTCAGTAACCACAAACCACTTGTAGTTAGATTTAAGAGACAATAATTTTTGTTCAAATATAAAGAAACGTCTTTATAATTTTTTTTTACAGATATATGCATTACACAATTGAATTTATAAACATTTCCAAAAATTTACAAATATTTACTGAAAGCTAACAAACGTACTGATACATAACATGAAAATGCGCTAACACGTCTTGTGTCCAGAATGGAACAGGCTTAATTGCTTGTTTGTTTAACTACCTTGACAAAGTAAAAAAAAAGCTGATTGTATTGGAGTCAGTATATAATTAATGGATGTTGTATACGTTGATATTACCGTTTGATTATTATTGATTAGTTATTTACTTACAGCACAACTTAAACTTATTCTACAAACATAGGTTTTACATTAAAAAATAAATAAATACGTTTTCAAGATATTGAGTTTGATGGTTTGAAAAATGAGTGATGATATTGATAGATAAATAAATACGTGTAATTTTAAACAAATACTATACACGGTACTAGACCCCTCAGCCGCCGTCTTAAGCCGCCGTAAGCCGCCACGAAGTCTGTAAGCTGTAAGCCGCCACAAACAATGTTAAGCCAAACTACCAAAAACTTTTCCAAGCCGTGGGAGATTCGGAATTACTAATTCATGTCATTTTAAAGCGATTACGAAAATCACATCCAAAATATATATAAAACATTTTTTTTTATATTAATTTTTTTCTTTTTTTTTTACGCCGCCATTGCCAGTATGGTAGGGTGTAGTGTGCCTACCACACCAGCACTGTTGGCGGCGCTGATGCACATCTGCCATCCCGACAGAGCGGCGGTGTGAGTGTGCCCGCTATCATCTGCCGAGATGGCAGAAAGATGGGTTTTATTCCTTGCCCAAAACCGGCCAGACCAGCAGGGTGTGTGTACTGCTGATCGTCCAGAATGGCAAGACGAGGGGTTTTTCCTGCCACTCGGACAGATGGGAGGGTGTAGTGTGCCTGTACCCTTAACCTGAAATGGCAGGCTGCGCAGGTGTGCTCGAGTGGGACAGAGTGGAAGGGTGTTATGTGCCGACCACATCCGTCACCACCGCCAGCTGTGAATACTGCGGTCTCGGATAGTCCTCATTAACCACAGTACCACCACCCTAGCAAGGAATTTTTTTCCTGACTAGAGAACCCCTATGATCTATCCCCCGTAGATCATGGTATGTCTCTCAGACCAGGATGGAGTGTTCATACGAATTTAATTGTCTCAGGTTTTCAATTTTTTTTTTTTTTTTAGAGGGATAGGACGGAGGAGACCTCAATATTTTTTGGTTACCATTTCCCAATATCATCATTGGTTTTCCTCCGCCTCTTGGTTCCCACCTTTTGAGAATTTATTTTTAAAAACATACATAATGTATACATTTTTTAAATACTAAGGCCTTATTTTGACATTTTTATATTATTTATATATACAGTGATTACTTTATAATAGTGTATTTTGAGTAAAAAAGTCATATACATATTTTTACATGTGGTTTTCTTATTTGTTTGTTCTTGTTACAGAAACACATTTTCTCTCCCCTTGGGGGTATAATGGCTTTGGCCACTTATGTTGTACTTTGTTTTGGATTGACTTTCCTCCCCACAACTTCCTTCCCGCCTTTCTCAATTTTTTCCACTTTACCAGCTGGTGTGGTGGTTCTGGTAGAGAGAAATGGGTGTTGAATGTATATTGTGGGGGTTTGTACAATATCACTTGTGTTATTTATTTCTCTTTTTTTTGTCTTAGAACGACTACAGAGAATTTCTTTACAGACTATTTTACATAGTTCTTATTATTATTTTTGTTTTTAAAAACAAAATTAAATATTACATATTTTTTAATTATAATTATGAAATAAATGTAAAATGCATGTCCGGTTCTTATGACTAGGTTTTGCTTCTTGGCGAATTCAGGTGTGTTCTGTGTTGTTTTTCCTGCAGAAAAAAGGCATGTTTATGGTCCCGTCGTCAGTAGGTCTTGTATTTTTAGTCTGTAAAGCCTGTCTAGCCCTTCCGGCGTTGTTGTCCGTCGTTCGCATTTACTGTCTAGTCTGGCGTCCCATATTGTCTGTCTGTATGTCGCCAGGATTAGTATGTTTGTGTCGTGTTCTTGTCTGCTTACATTGTTTGGTATTGTGTTGAGTGTGATTGCTCTATCTGTGTCTAAGTGTGTTTGTGTTGTGGACTGTATTAGGTTATGTAGTGTGCTCTTTGTTTTTTGTATGGCGGGGCAGTGTAAGAAGGTGTGTTTTTCTGTGTCTTTTTGGTATCTGTTCTTGCAAAGGTGGCACATGTCTTGGATGGGTATAGCCAGTATAGGTGTCATGTTGTATATTAGTCTGTATGTGATTTCTTTCTGTCTATTGGTCATTTGTGAGATGTGTAGATTTTTGAAAGTTTCTGTGAAGTCTGTAATCCCTGTTTTTCTACCCCAGCGAATTCTTTGTTTTTGGTGTTTGTTTGCCTGTTGGATGAGTTGTGTGTATATGTCTTTTGTTGTTTTCATCTGTATTCGTGAAGTGTTGGATTTGTGCGTTTGGATAACCTGTTTGTAGAACGGGGGTAGTTGTGGTCCTGCGTAGTGTGGTGTGTTGTTGTTTGTCTTTAGGATTGGGTGCAGTCTCTCTTCGATATAATATTCTACAAAAGAGTACTGTCCTATGTTTTGTGTCGCCAGTCCGATGCATTTTACCCTAAGTGCTTGTATTTTTGTTTGTAGGTGTTGTAGGTTGATTCCTCCGTGTAGTTTGTGTTGTGCTAGTAGTGTTGCGCTGAGACTATGGTGTGTGTTTTTAAAGATGAAATTTCTAATTGTTTTGTTTATTTGTGTGAGTATTTGCTGTGGTGGCTGTAGTGTTGTTGCTTGGTAGAGTATTTTTGGGAGTATGAGAGTGTTTATGATGATTGCTCTGCCGAAAATTGTCTGTGTTCTGTATTGGTATAGTCTGAGTTTGTTTTCTAATTTCTTTATGCATTCTTTCCATTCTGTGAGGTTGTCTGATGGTGTGCTGTAGTATGTTATTCCTAGTATTTTCTGTTTGTTGGTGATTGGTATGTTGTGTATGTTGTTGGGTGGTGGTGTCTTTTTCCCTAAGTACATGATGCTAGATTTGTTGGTGTTGATGGATGTTCCGCTGCCTTTGCCATATTCTTGTAGTGTTTCGATTGTTTTGTTGATTGAGCGTTCGTCTGTGAGTAGGAATGATGTGTCGTCTGCTTATGCTATGAGTTTCTTTTCTATGTTGTTTGGTGTCTTGATGCCTTTGATCTGTGGGTTTTGTCTGATGCTGTTGAGTACTGGTTCTAATGCTAATATAAATAACATGGGTGACAGTGGGCAACCTTGTCTAACTGATTTACCTAATGTGAATGTTTTTGTTAGTGTGTGGTTGAGTAATATTTGGCTGCGGGGTTTGTTGTATATTGTGTGTATCCATTGACAGAAGTGTGTTCCTAGGCTAGTTTTTTGTAGTACTTTGTGTAAATATGTGTGTGATATTTTGTCGAAAGCTTTTTCTTGGTCCAGACTGAGTATGATGTTTGTTGTTTTCTGGTTTTGTGTATAGTGAATTAGGTCTCTAATGTAGTGTGTGTGGTATGTGATGTTTCTGCCTTTAATGCTGCATTGTTGGTCCATGTGTATGAGTTGTGGTAGTTGTGTTGATAGTTTGTTGGCTAATGCTTTGGTTAGTATTTTGTAGTCTGTGTTGAGCAGGGATATAGGTCTGTAGTTGTTCACTGTTGGTGTGTTTCCTTTTGGTAGTAATGTGATGTATGCTTCTTTCATGGAGTCTGGCAGTTCTAGTTTGGTGTGTGCTTCGTGTAGTGTTGCTAGGAGTAATGGGGATATGTCTGACATGAAGTGTTGGTAAAACTCGGCTGTAAGTTCGTCTGGTCCTGGTGTTTTGTTCTTATTTAGTTGTTTGATGGCAGTATGGATGTCTGTAATTGATATTTCTGTATTAGTGTTGCGGTCGTTGTCATCTGGTAGTGTTGTCGTGTATTGTGTGTATTTGTCTTGTATTGCCTCGTCTAGTGTGTCTTCTTTGTATAGCTCTTTGAAATGGTTGTAAAAAATGTTTACTATTTGTTCTGAGTCTGTGATTTCGTCTTGTCCTGTGATGATGTGTTCTATTTGTCTTGATCTTTGTATGTGGTCTTCTCTCTGTAAAAATGCTTTGGTGGGTGCTTCTGCTGTCTGTATACTACTCCTAATTTTTGCTCCGTTTAGTTTGTGTGTGGCGAATGTTTGTAGTTTTTGCTCTATTTCCTCTATTTCGGGTGCTTGTGGGTTAATTTGTTTTAGGATGTTTAGCTTTTCTTTTAGTTTGTTTGTCTCTTGTCTTGTTTCCTGTTGTATATGTTTGCTTATTTCCTGAGTGACATGTCTGATTGTTTTCTTAAAAGTGTCCCAGTGGTTTGCTAAGTTATGTTCGGGTATGATTTGTGTATACATTCCTATTGTGTGTTTGTGTTGGTGTATTTTGGGTCTTGTAGGAGGCTGTTGTTGAATTTCCAGTGTGGTGAGTGTTTTGCTGTGTTTGTTGGGTTTATCTCTAAAAGCACTGCCTTGTGCTCTGTGTAATTTAGGGTATCTTGAAGATGTTGTATATTGTAACTGTGTGTATTGACTGGGATGAGAAATTTGTCCAGTCTTCCGGTGTGTGTGTGTGTCTTGTTTTGCATGTTGTATCAGTTCCTTTAGGGTATTTTTGTCGGTAAGGGTCCATGAGTTTGAAAGCTTTTACTATTTTGTTGTATTTTTTTATTGTCCTTATGTTGCATTGTCCGCTTCTCCGTGTTGCTCTGTCTTGTTTGTCTATGGTGCAGTTAAAATCTCCACCAATGATTAGTTGGTTCTGTTGCGTGTTTTGGAGGTTGTCGTGTAATGTCTGGAAAAAATCGTATTTGTCTTCCGCAGTCGGGGCGTATATATTGCAAAGTGTATATTTGTGTGGTCGGTTGGGTTTCTCTATTTCTACTATTGTTTGCCTTCCACTATTGTTCGTGTGTATTTGTGAGATATGCCAGGTGTCTGAGGTCTGGAGAATAGCGCATCCTATCATGTGTCTTGTTGTCTTACTGAATGCAGTGTTCGTGAGTCCTAATTGTGTTGTAATTTGTTTTGCTTCGAGTTCTGTGTTTATATTTGTTTCTTGTAAAAAAATGAAGTCTGGTTTGTGTTTATGAATGAGTTCTATGATGTGGTGCGTCTTACATCTGAGTCCTTTTATGTTTAGGGACAAATGTTTGAGTGTTGGTTCTGTCATTTCTGTCTCTGTTCAGTTGGGGTTTTTTGGTGGGAGTTTTTAGCTGTTCTGTTGTCCATTTAAATTTTGTATGTCTGCGGTGTTTCTGTTTGGGGTGATTCTGACAAAAGTCTTTTCCTGCTTGTCCCTAGTTTATGTGGTTCTATATTTTTGAGAGAGGGTGTTGGTGGATTTGTTGGCGTTTCGGGTGTGCTGCTTGTATTTGGTGTTTCTTGTGATGTGTTGCTTGTATTGAAAGTGCTGTTGGTGCTTGATGTTTCTGTAGTGTGGCTTGTATTAAAAGTTGTTTGATTTGAGTTATTAGTGTCTAGTGTTTCTGAGGTATAGTTTGTGTTAGTGTTTTCTGTTGTTTGAGAAACATTGCTCGAGTCTAGTGTTTCTGAACCCAAGCTTATGTTTGGTGTTTGAGGTGTATTGCTTTTCTTGGGTGTTTCCTTTTGTTTCTCTCGGATTTGTGGCGTGGGTATTGGGTTCAGTGTGGTGGGTGTTCTAGGTGTGGTACTTGTTGTAGGTGATGCAAGTGTTCCAGACTGGGCAGGTGTTGCAGCTGGGGCAGGTGATCTGAGTGAGGCTGTTGGAATTTGTGTGTATAATTTTGGTGTATTTCGGTTGATTGGTGTGCTTGTGTTTGCGGGGCTGTCTTGTAATTTATATGTCAGTTGGCGTCTAACTGATTTTGTGTTGGGTGTAGGTAGAAGCGTTTTTCTTTGGTATTTGGTTGTGAGGGCCTGTTTTGTATGTGTCTTGTTTTTTAGGACATCTGCATATGTTCTGTTTGTTTGTTGTCTGTTTGGTTTTTGTGGGCATTTGTTTGTGAAATGTTCGGTTGATGAGCATTGAAAGCATTGTTGCTTCCGCCCTGGCACTTGCACTAGTATTTTGTGTTGTTTTTTGTCCTTCAGCGATATTGTCATGTAATGTGGTATTACTGTGTGTTCGTCTCCGTCAAAGAAAACTGTCCATATGTCTGCCCTGTCGGGGTGTTTTGATAGAATTGTGTTGTTTTCGTTTTTTTGTGAATGTTTTTGTTAGTGTTTTTATTTGTTGTGTGCTGAGCGTTTCTGGCACCCAGTGTAGTATGGCCTTGTGTGTTTTCCTGCTCATTGTTTTGAAAGTAAAAGTGGTGTTGTTGATGTTGACGGTGCTGTTGTGGATGTTTGAGATGTGTTTGTTGAATGTGTTCTCTTCTATGTGTGTGTACCACACTGTTGGATTCTCAAACCTGTATACTGCTTTTATTTGGTGGTGTTCTATGTTGTGTTTTTGTTGTAGGATGGTGGTCAATGTTTGTACTGAAATCTGGAAAGGATTTGCTCCTGCGATTTGTATCTGTAATGTGTTTTTGTTGTGTATGTTGTTTGTAAATTCCATCCTGATAGAAAATATTTTGAAGAAGGATAGAAAAGGAATCCACAAAGCCTAGGAGTAAAGAGGTGTTTTTAAACAAAGAGATGGTGTTATTTCCACTTCTGAGTTGGAAGTACTGGTTCGAGAAGTAGAAATACCAACAAAAAAAAGTTAGAAAGGACCTCTGAATTTCGAGGTAATCTCCAAAAAAGTTAAAAAAAAAGGGGGGGGGCAGCGTGGTGTCACTTTGCTGCTATGCGAAAAAAGGAGAAGAAAAGAGCCTTGGGGGTAAAGGTGGTTTTTTTTTTTTTAAAGAAGGATTGAAGAGGTATAATAAAAAAAAAACAACAGAAAATAGAAGAAAAAAAAACAAAAATTTTTATCTAACTTACCACAGAGAAAACTTGTGTTGATAGCAACAACGCTGTCGCTGAGCGAAACGATGCAATTTTTTCAATTAAATGGAACGATATTTACCGGAAAATAAACAGCTTTATATTTTGCAAGTGGCGTAATATAATAACACTTGAAATCTAACTCATTTTTGTATTTTTACATGTTTTTTTTAAATTGGTTCTTAATTTAATTAAACTTTTATTTCTTTTTTATTATTTATAACATAAATCTTTATATTAACTTATTTTATACAATAAATTATAAAGTATTATTTATTTATTTCAACATTGTTGTTTGTATGACTAGTAAAAGTATAGTACATACATATTTTGACAGTTATCTCCCTTATAAAAATTATCGGTGATACCCAGTGTGATCGTTGGGATCCGGCTTTCAACAGGGGTGCTAGGTATTTTCCTAAGCCACGGCTTAAGCCGGCTAGCCAGCCATAACAATTCTAAGCCAGCCATCATCAGTTCTACGACGCGGCTGAGGGGTCTACACGGTACAACTAGACATAAGATCTGATACAAATCATTGTGCTAGGATGTCCTACTCCGGCAATGGGCAAACTACTGCGCACCACTAATTTCAGTGTGTAGAAAGTACCAATCAATAACGTTACGACGTTTACCTCCTATTCATATTTGTTCTTGTCAACATTCCATCCATCTGCTCTTGTTCCGTCACGCTGTTAAATATACGAACCCGGTGTGGCCCGCTATTTAACAAAGTTTCTGCGCCCCCTGGCCCTACACCGTAAAACTGAATAGCCGCCCCCCCCCCTTTCCCCACAATCCTAAATACCCAGACCGGTCGACGTTTGATAATTTCACCGCAGCTCCGGGATGGGTGGGGGCATTGATTATTTATATTTTAGATTGTTTTAATTCACAGCCGCTCAGATGCCGGTTAAACCTCTCGTCCATACTAAGTCGCACTTTCCCGAGAGAAATACACCACAGTAAATAAAAAGGAAATAGTATTTCTTGGGCTGCCCAGTATAATTTGATCCACGAACTGGTATCGGTCCGCGGCCCGGGGTTTGGGGACCACCGCTCTACATGTATAGAATCCATTTAAGGACTCTCGTTCCAAACTTGTCATAACTCCAAAGCCGTACCCGATATGATGCTTGCTGTCTATACCCCAAGGCAAGGGTCACAGCTAGGTTACCAAAAAAAAATCTGGTAACCCTGATTGAGTACCTTGTTAATTATCATATGTCATCGGCAGATAAACACACTGTTTTTAATCAAATGGAAGTGCCTACTTTATCATGTTAATTTAGGGATTTTTTTTTTCATTTCTATTTTTCATTTTTTTTTGTGTGCTGCTGTCATGGGTATTCTGCAGTTGTTTTTTTGCACGGAAATGGGAGCCCATTTTAAGAGAGCCACAAATGATGTTTATGATTGTGTGACACAATGTAAAATATGTAACATAATTTATTACGCACTACTTAAAATCTTACAAAGGGACAAAAACGTGTTTAAAACACACTATTACCATAGGGAATAAAAAAAAAATTCGTAGATCATATGGGCCCTACAAATAAAAAAACGAGCTGAGAAAGGACATTCGAAAACTGGAAAACTGTCATCTTTTTATAGCTTTCATAGCAATTTATGAATCGCGATGTGTGCCCCGGTGCTCAAGACCACTAACAAGTGCTGTGTTTGCTCTCTAGTTTCGGGTCTGAAATACTGCATTAGTATATACGTCTTACATTCTCAAGTTGTTTTTTAACGTCAAACAAAATTACGTGGAAATAGTCTATGTATTAAGAAATATCCCCTGATCAGTGTTGCCACTCCTTGGGTTTTTTCACAAGATCTTGGGTTTTCGGACTCTAACTTGGGAAGTGGGGTTTTCGGCTGTAAATCTTGGGTTTTTTTTTTTTGTTTTTTTCTCTATTGTACAAGTGTCCCCCCCCCCCTTATCTGGGTCATTTTTGGTGGGAAAAGGGGGGAAAACTGAACGTAGGGCATAGAAACATCCCGACAGGTAAATTGACACCAATAGGTCTGAGGCGACAGGCGAGGGTAGAGAAAAAGTATTGCGGAATGTACTTGGGGACTCACGGAATGTACTTGGGGACTCACGGGGTTTGAGTTTTCCCGAAAGTATCGCATGTCCTGTGTTTAGTCTCTTCTCAAAAACACAAAAGTGTCACATAAAGCTGTCCCAGACCGGGTTGGAGGTTAGTTGGGCTTGTTGTAATTATCTTTTACAAATCACTCATGCCCAGACTGGGGTTAAACAGTTTTTATATCAGCTGTACGATTTTTTTGAGTTGAGAAAACTTGGACTTTAGCTGTAGATAGTTGAACCATAATATACAAACACATTAAATCAGTGGCCAAATCATCAATACATAATTTATGTTATAAAGTAACAAAAAAGACTCAAACTGTCTTTTTTCATAATGTGAGCGCCCCCCCCCCCCCCCCAGCATTTTTTGCTGGTTGTGCCACTGCATTAAATTAACAAAAAATTTTTTTTAGAATTCCCAAATTTTTTTTTTTATTAGTTTCAAAAACCAAAAAAAAAAAGTATTTTTTGGATAAAAAACAACAAGACACAATTCAATTACATTATATTATATACAACTGCTTTATGTTACCTTTTTTTTAATGAACAACAATGGGGAAAAGTGACCTTGGGTTTTCTTGGGTTTTTTAAGGGTCCCAAACTTGGGTTTTTCATATTTTTAGAGTGGCAACACTGCCCCTGATAGACAATGAGTAGACTTAAAACAGACTGAAGTGAAGACATCTAATATATAGTTAAGTGACAACATGGAAGATGAAGACGAAGAAGTAATAATTGAGGTGTGTTATATTGATTTTAAAATGAAATATAATAACGCACATTTCACATCGTTAATTCACATGATGAAAAGCTTTACGTAGAAGAAGTATTAAATACAATTTAAGCTTAAATAATTATGTCAACTTTTTTTTTCTATTTCGCTCGCTGACAATGAACTTGAAAAAATCTATTTCCGAGCAACACTTTAAATCAAAAGTATTTGGAAATAATACTTACTCCGACCAATGACTTCTTAAAACACTCTTGTTATGTAGTAATTGGTCGATCCTTGTTGTTGATTTGATTCCTTTCATAGCTCAATATATTATTCACTGACCGTGCAAGTATGTGTCATTATGATTTTGTGTACTTGTACAAGTACACACATTAATCATTAAAATTGCAAGTATAAAACAAATAAGTGAACATCTATTATGTACAGAAGGTGCACGTACAAGCACCCATGGTATAGAACTCCACAAAAATATAAAAATTTTATTTTTTGAACATCTTTCAGAATTTCAAAAAATTACTTTTAAATTACGCAAATGCAGTGCCAGTGGCTATGGTTCGGTCCAACCTAACCCGTATTTTTTTTACTTCGGGTACCAGCCATAGATAATATTGCTCCACACCCTAACCCTAATTCTGAAAAAAAAAAAAATTATGTTGTTATATAGCTCAGTGCAGCGACTTGGCCGCTATGCAATAATAAGTATGGCTGGTACCCGAAAAAAAAATACAGGTTCGGTCGGACCGAACCGTAGCCTCTGCCTTACGCAAATGTTATCTGACCAGCAAACTGGAATAATTTTTTTTTCGCCGACCATATTATTTCATATTTTTTGTTTTGGGGGCTAGGGTTAGGGTTAGGAATAGGGTTAGGCGCAATATCTATAGCTGGATCCCGAAAAAAAATAATACGGAGTTCATCAAGTCGCGCATGCGCAATATCTATTAAACGCTATTGTTACTCGACCAACAAACTGGAATAATTTTTTTTTTTTTCTGCCGACCAGCAATAGATGTGCTCATGCGTGACTAGACAGACTCGGACTGCATATTATTGCATATTTTTTTGGGCCTAGGGTTCGGGTTAGGAATAGGGTTAGGCGCAATATCTATAGCCGAATCCCGAAAAAAATAATACAGAGTCCGTCTAGTCGCGCATGCGCACATCTATTGCTGGTCGGCGAAAAAAAAACATTGCTGCAATAGGGCGTGAAAGTCTGACGTCACAAGCGCCATTTTGGTTCCAACCATACTCGCCCGATAGTGTTGTTTTCATAAACATACATGTAGATGTCTATTATTACTTTTAAAATATTGAATATTATCATAAAGAATGGTACAATATATTGCTCCAGACTGTAACCATCGACCGGAACGTGAAACTTGTTCTTTTTTTTTGCTTTTCTAATGGTGATAAGCAAAAACTTTACTTCAGAAATGGATGGCATTAATACTAATAAGGTAAGGTTTGTTAGATTTTAGTGACTGTCTTGTTTCTATTTGTAGCTTAATCATTAGTAGGACTGAAATCATTATAAAAGTAACCAAAAATACATGTAAAGAATTTACTGTAAACATATTGTTTTAATTACTGTATTTCGCGATAAATTTTATTACGTAAGGATAATATATACTGTCTTTACACTTTAATGATAACATTTAAAAATGATTTAATATTACTTGTGGAAATCGTACCATACCAGACTAATTAATTATCATATTAATATATAGTCAATTTTGATTCATTATATGTTATTATGTACTAAATGAACTTATTGAGTTTTGTGCTGGTCTGTTAATGTTAATATTGTTAATAGTCTAATATTACATTTTTATATTTGTAAAACTAATTGTTACTTCAATTTTTTTTCTTAGACAACAGGACAAACAACTTTCCAGGCTGTGATCATGTCAAGCTAGAGATGGGACTAATGATATGGGATCTGAATCTTTCTAAGAAACAAAAACTCTTTCTTTAACAAGAAAGACCAAGTTAAAGATTAAAGAGATAGGGTCTACAACTGCCAATTTTATTAAGACAGTGAACTAGAAGATAATGTTATTATTATTTTGTGTTGAAAATAAACAAGAAAGATATAATAACCGCCTTTAGTCTTTATTAAATAGTCAAATAATGAAATTTACAGAAATTCTTGATAAAGGTGAGAAACATTGCATGCAACCATAATATATACACCAGTCTAACATAATTATTTTGAAATTGTTTAAATATAAGAGTACAGTACCAGTATCACACATTTTTGAAGAATATATAAAGGGTATAAAAAGAATTGTCTATTGTATAGTCTCTCCATGAAATAGTTTAGTCTCTCCATGAAAACTTCAATTATAGCTTCACCAGCCCATCAGCAGAACCTCCAAGACATTCACTTTCCTTCAGCCATACTAGATATCCTCTTTCCTCTTGCCATATTCCAGTTTGAATGACTGAAAGGTTTGTTATGGAAGTGAAAATACTAATTGCCTCAGCTCCTACAAAATTGAATGTACTTGATGTGTAGGGTTAAATACCATTGCAAGTATATTGTTGTGCTTTTTAGCATTTATCACAATACCAAAATTACTTACTGCGAGCCCACCTTTACTAGTAAGGTGCCACAATTCATGACTTGTTTGCCCAGTAGTTGTGAGATCTATTAGGGAGATTGTCCCTAGTAAATGTAGCTACCATATGGATGTAAAAAGGGCATTCTTGTCGACTGCCTTCTTAAAACCATCTCCTGTTAAAACATATTCAACCGAAAGCATGTACATGGATGTGAAAGGCCAGTCAGTGGATGTGCTTTGTTGCTCTGGGCTCATCAACCCGCAAAATCCAGATGCTGTCTTCAACTCCTCATTATGGACTTTTTTGACATCTCAATGAGCACTGCAGGTCAGTGCTGCTGACATTATAAATGGTTAAAATTTGCTCTGATCATTCACATGAGGAGGATGATAGATGGTTGCAGAACCTGTAAAAAAATTGGTTCAATTTTAAATTAATAAGTACTAGCATTCAAAACATAAAAAAAAAAACTTTATTATTCTAAATTTAGTAAAAAAAATAGTACATGTATTTTAAAATCAAAATGAAGTACATTTTTCTTTTTTTCTATAATTCTATTGTAATGTTACAATATTTTTGAATTTGTATTCAGTCATTCAATTATTTTGTTCCACCGTTGAAATAAAAATAAGCAAAGGTACTTAAGCAGTTAAGGTACCTAAAAAAGTGTTAATATTATTAAAAAAACATTTCTTATTCTACATATAATATAAAAAAATAGCACATGTATTTTAAAAAATCAAAATGATGTAAATTTTTCATTTAGACAGTTCAATTTTATTGTAATATTACAAAATTTTTGAAACTTTATTGATCCATGATCCATTCAATTATTCTGTTCCCTAAAAATAAACATATAACTACATA
Source organism: Bulinus truncatus (assembly GCA_021962125.1). NCBI lineage: Eukaryota > Metazoa > Mollusca > Gastropoda > Planorbidae > Bulinus > Bulinus truncatus. The sequence goes on from JAGDYQ010000178.1 coordinate 1,311,770, forward strand.
TTCTTAAGCTACCTTAAGTTAAGGTACCTAAATAAATGTTTTAATCTGACTTTGTAAGTAAAAGAAAAAAGTTGATCTTGAATAAAACCATCATAGATCAATATGTTTTGCATAATACCAAAACTGGCAAACTCTGGGGTAAATAAAAAAAAGTTTATTATAGTTTACTTCTTCAAAATATACTATTAGTTTAGTATAGTCTAATAGACTTTTGAATAGGCCACTTATATAATTTAGTAAATATAGAAGTATAGTAATAAGATTAGGATATGCACCATAAATATGTTGGTAGCTTTTATTTCATTGTTACATATCGAATAACACTACAATTGAGACTGATAGGCTTCTGTGTTTACTTTAAATAGGCCTTTAAGTGCAATTTTATTCTTTAATCAGTTTAAAATCATAGTCGACATTGCTTAATATTATCATCCTAACAATAATTCGAATAAATGAATATAACCTAATTACTGAAATATCCACGTACCTTCACTTAGTAATCATTATTTTTCTTAATAGAATAATCTCTCCAAGTAGACAAGTGATACACATTGATGCTGTGTAAAGCTGGTTCCATGTCAGTGTAGTCTACTTCTCTACGACCATTAAATGTAATAAACACTGATAAAAACATTTTCATGTTTGAACAATATCAGTCAGCTACAACATGTCACATTATGTAGCGTTTTTCACATATATCTAAAAATAGAACATCTTTTGAAGCTATTTAATGAGAGTACACATTAACGCTATGGCCATTATCACTGGTTCCTCGGATGTGTGGAAACAAAATGGCGATCGTGACGTCACGACTTTCACGCCCTATTGGGCCTGGTGGGGTAACTGGTGCTTGTTTTACAAAGTACCTGTATTCGTTTACTTTTTTAGAGTACTTATACTCATACTAGAACCTTGGGTACATACTCATACTTTCACCTCTGGTATTTTTTACTCATAGTCTTACTTGCAATTTAAGGTGGTCCTTTTTTGGGTAAAAAAGTGTAATCTTAAGATATATTTTCAAAGAACCAATTTTTCAAATCTATTGTAGATATCATAAAACAACTTTGCACAAATGTTAACGTGTTAACAAATGTTAACCTTAAAAAGGTTTTTACTTGTAATAATACTTGCATCTTATGTACTTGTACTTGCATGGTCAGCACTTATAACATCTATGATAAGTACTTCTGAAATTCTTATTTCCAAATGCACTAATAATATGGTAATGGGTAGAGCTATAATCTCTTTGTGCGATAAAAAAAATCATATCATTTACTTGCTTTGTTATGTGTGGAATGTGATTTATACTAAATTTTTTTTTTTTTTTTTTTTTAGAATTCAGCATTACATCAGGCATTAATAAGCAGTGGGTGCATAGATGTAGAAACAGTGCCAAGATTCTCTACTGATTTGAAACATGCCCCTCTCCATGATGAGAATGTTGGTGATGAAGATGTTCATGACACCTGCCATTCAAGCTTTTTTGATCACATGACATTCAATTCACTGACTGGTTTGTTTATTCATGTGAAATCATTAGATAGACTGGTTGGTATTTCAATGCTTAACTGCATGTTTTCTATTTTTTTTTTTTTTACTTTATTAAAAAAAAAATACTTCTTGAAAACTTTTTATAGACTTTCGTCTTGATATTGCTAAATAAAAATAACTCAATTTATAGTGAAATTGTATTGATAGTTAGGCCAGGATACAGAAGTTTAACAAAAAAAAAACACTCACACAGTGATACATATTAAGATAACTAACTCCATTTTTAGAATGTGTAAACAATTTTGTTCAATATAGGACCTTCAGAATATTTACCCCTCCTTCCCTTAACTCTCAACCGTCGTAGCATTGACTTTTCGACCACCGGTGAGCGACAATTTTTTGGACGTTATAATTCTTTATATTTTTACTTTTGGTCAATTTTTTTTTTATGTTTTATTATATATGTGCAACACCGACCCTGGGATACGGTGGCAAAAAAAAATAGATTTTTTATTTTTGTAAAAATGTGGTACTTGGTAAAATATTCCAAGTTTTATTTTGAAAAAAGACATAATGCACTAGGAATTTTTGTCGCTGTGGCTCCCTTTTTTGACAAAATGTCAAAAAAGGGAGTGCTTCGCGCGTATTTGAGGCCGGGCTGTTTGGTGACTAAGCATGATTTCCTGGGAAAAGTGAAATTTGGTGATTTTTTTAATATGGAAGGGATTACAAAAGTGATCAACTTTTAAATAAGTATAATATCCTTAGAAAAACAAATAAATGGTGGAAAGTATTTATTTTTTATTCATTTAAATGTGTTTCCTGTCACTTTTATAATAATAATATAGAAATTTTAATGATCAATTTTGTCTTGTCTAACATTGTGTGAAAATTATATAGTCTTTTTCACTCTAGAGGCATGAGTCCTTATTTTTTTTTTCCAATTTCTATAGTATCAATTAAAGTTGAATAAAAAAATTATCATAATTTTACGTCCACATTTATTTATGTGTTGTACAAGTGAATAATGTTTATGTACATAATAAAGATTTTGTTTAAATTCTTCATACCTTTTTTTTTTATTCTTACCGTTTGTGATGTATTTGTATTTTTAGTTAAAAAAATTATTAAAAAAATCATTTGAAGCACTATAATTTTACAAAATTAAAAATTATTATATCAAAAGTTTTATATAATTAAATAGCTTATTCATTACCAAATTTAACGACGTATAACTTCAGTAGGTAGCTTATAACATACAATGAAAAATGCCTAGTTTTACAAAAAACACCCTGAAATCAGCTAAAAA
>JAGDYQ010000178.1:1315072-1346134 GCA_021962125.1 Bulinus truncatus
TGGTATGGAGTTGAGTGATTATTTAGGACATAATTATATTGTCAGCACATTTTACCATTGGTAATTATTTCTGTTTTTATATTTTCATATAAAATGTAAAATTAAATGTTTAACAGAGGCAGTTAGAAAAAATTACGTAACACGGGATGCCACAGATGCAGAGATACAGCGAGAGGTTTACGCTTTCTGCACGGTGCACAAGATCGTGATGGTGGCCGTAGAAATCGACATAAAAAGAAGGCAACCGATCAACAGTTGTCAAATTTATCTTCTGATTCATTAGAAAATGTGTTGTAAATAAATAATTTGTTTATATTAAAAATTGTTGTTGTTCATTTAAAACCCTGCAGATTAATGCTTTGTGATATCATTTGATTTGGCTTTTATTTGAAATCCCTGGTATACAATATGAAATGTAACTTGAGTCTCTTTGATAAAGGAATAATTGTGAAATTCATGTGATCTTGCTTCTTCAAACTTTGCAGATTTATGTTTTTGAGTTAAGAAAGATAACACTAAAAAACAGTTTCTTTGTTTAAAAAATTAATTAAAGAAAAGCTGTACCTAATTGAACTTGATTTCTATCACACTGACAAAGAAATGGGTAACATATCTTAAGAATGTATAAGGAACATGCTTATTAATAAATTCCAAAAAAATTATTTACTGTGGCCCCACCAGATAGCTTATCTTTCAATAGTTTTCCATATTGATGTCATTCATACTTACATTTAAATCATTATCTGATTAACTAATTTACATAAGAACGCAAATTTAAATATATTTTAAATAAATATCAATTTTTTTATGTTTAATTAAAAATGTATCTTCATGATATTTATCTAAATATACGTGGAATTTTATCCAAAACGTGACAAAATCAATTAAATTCAAAAAATCGCAGAAAAATTATTGACCCAAAAATAGTTCGTTTTCCGCTATTTAAGGAAGTTAAACCTTTATAGCTAAATATAGTTTATAGAAAACACGGAATCAAAAGTAGCGGAACAAGTAAAAGAAGCTGTGATCGGCGTCTACATGACACTATAACTTATATAACTATCGGTAGAGATTGTGACTACGAGAATATACACAGAAAGCATGCGCTGTAATATGTTAAAAAAATATATACATGAGTATTCCGAGAAAGGACAGCTGGATAAAAGCAATAGTACACCGACGTCAGGCCGCCATTACGCCGCTCAGCGGATGCCGACATCGGACCGATAGATTGCCGATGGGCAAAACCCTGGTCGGTCCACCAGCGGCGGGGGGGGACCGACAAGTTTGCCGCTATAGGGCCGCTTAGCGGTCCTCTCACGTTTTGCGTGACGGGTAAGTTTGAGAAAGAGGAAGCCCCACGATTGAGTTTTTGAGACTACACCATCTGGATTAGTGATTTGTTAGGCCCTATTTTTGTTTGTAGACCCTAGGCACGATGCCTATGGTTCTCAGGCCTTAATCGGGCCTTGGTAAAGGCAATAAATAATAAATATTATGACAATTTTTTTGTTAAAAAAGATTAAAATTTCTAAATATGGTCCGTCTTCATGTGTCCTAAATTAATGGATGTGATTTTTTTTTATCTGGATAAACAGTGGGCACCGAGAGCCAACGCGGGCCCCAGGGCAGGACATTATTGCGGGCCCCTTAATAAACAATGAGTCGTGAAAAAATTGACATGGTCGGGGCTGCCGGGCCCCCTTTATGCCCCCTTACAGATGCGGGCCCCCTGGCAATGACCCCCCGCCCCCTCTCGGCGGCCATGCTGATTGACACTAGACCTACTTTATAATTTTCTTAATCATATAAATGTTGATCTTCATTCGAATCACCTTTACGAATTCACATTTTACCAATTTAAAAAAAATTCTTCTCCCCCCCCCCAAACCCCGAATTTCAATTCAATAATGTGCTATTGTAGTGAGTTGTTTTTATGTATTGTTGTGTGTTTTATTTGCCTATTTACATGTGAGGACTTGAGACTACATATTCTTTCAATTTAATAACATTTGAGCTGTAAAAAAAAAAGTTACGTTCCCTTAGCCCTAACGGGCCATCGGGGCAGATGAAGTGTAGAAATCATCTGTTTCCATAACCTCGGCATATGAAGAGATTGTGTGGTTAGCACAACGCCCAGCCGCCTTTACTTCCCCAACTTAAAAGTCAGGTACCCATTTAAAGCTGGGTGGACTTGTGGGACGACTTTGCACCAAATTTCACCTGGAAAAATTTCATGGGCCTCACCGAGGATCGAAACCAGAACTCTCAGGTCGACAGTCGACTATCTACACCACTCGGCCATCCGTCCCACTTTTGAGCTGTAAACAGGTCACTAAAAACCTGTTACGTGATCAATAGTCTTCAATACAGCATCAAAAGATAAAGCACCATCTTTCCTTTGATAAATTAGGATTTTCAAGTTAAATTAAGAGAATAGCTGCAGTAAATGTGGCTCTACGCTGCTTAAGTAGGATTAAATCATTTATATTTTGATGATTTTTTTCTTAATTCTACAAGAGGTATCGTCGTATCTAGTGTGTAGCGGAATGGGGTGGTATGCCTTCAGTATTGAGCGGTATTTTCACCACTTAAATGTTATTTAGTCGCGGGGAATAGGGGCATTTCTAAAATCCACCACAGGCACCACAAACGCTAGACACGCTGATGGTTACCAGTTAAATGGCCTACTTTAAAGCCGCCCCCCCCCATTACAATTTAATGATCAGTTTTGATATTTTATTGAAAGACTGTTATAGGTTTGTGGTGTTCTCAGTGGCGGACTAAGTGGGTGGCAACTTGGGGCAACCACCCTAGGCCAGAGGCTTTGGAATTTTTATTTATTTATTTATTTATCTACCCCACTTTGATACAACTAAACGTTTGTTTCAACTCACCCTAGGTCCCACATATGACACTAGCACCGCGCCCGAGGAATTGTCATGGACCGCCTCTGATGTCTTTTATTCATCCATCCCCCGTCATAGCAGAAGCTGCAATACACAGAGGCACCACGAAGTTTTATGTAAAAAAAAATGCTATGAACTATTACAGTCCCGTTACTGTACAATGGGGTCTTTTTTTTTGCTCTAGATGATTCATTAATAATTTATCAGCAACTCATCATAACTACAGCTTAGATGTATAAACTTTCAAGTGTTTTTTTTTTCTGTATTAAACACTAAACAATAATAAATCGAGATAAAGTAAAAGACATAATATATATGCCCTACATTTATATTGTGTGGAGCTAACTATGTCTAATAATATATCTCATGCAAATTAGAATCTTCAAACAGAGCCAAATTTTAAGGGATAGGAAAAGCTAGGCGAATGCTCAGTGACCTCACTTCTAAATTTCTAATAGCCCCCCCCCCCTTCAGAACTAATAACTAATTTCTATTTAATTTAGTGATGATTGTGTCTACTGGGCCTACTTAAGGTTACTGTAGGCCTAATGCTTGTTTTTTTTTAAAATTTGAAACGTACAATTGTTTTGAATGTAAAACAATTAATTGAAAAGAGGCCTAATTATTTCTGTGTTCAAAAGACCACGCGACATGATATGGGTTCAGTCAAGTGGTGCACAAAAGCAAAAACTTAAGAGAAGAATTTAGAATTAGTGCAAAAGATTAAAAAGCTGCACGAGCTATACTGGTCTCCCAGTTTGGGTTAAAAATGAGTTTCCCCGTCCACAATAATCCCCCCCCCCTATAGTATTATATTGTACAACTTCTGGTTTTTTAAGCAATAAAAAGCCAATGAAGAAGTTATTAGTTACTCGAAAGGTACATCCAAATTCAATATATTTAATAATTCACTTGACTTTTAGACTACGCTGTGTCCTTTTCAGTTGACACTGAACAGCATGTACTAGTATGGCCCCGTTACTGTACTACTTTTTCTCCGTTGAACCCGAGGAATGGAAGGGGGGGGTGTAGGGGGGCAGAAGTGTGCGGATCTTGAAATTTAGCGTCCGCGTCCGTCCATGGATTTCTATCAATGATCCGCGTCCGCAGAATCTTACAACATTGGTTTGCAATCAGTCCGCGCGTCCGCATTGCTGAAATTTAGCTGTTTAAATGACTTGAAATTTAACACCCTGTTTAACACCCTTCCCTGTTTTTATTCTTCAAAAAGTCACTTTTATTTATTGATTTATTTTCAGATTCAGTGGCAAAAGTTTACGAATAAGTAAAGTATCTATTAAAACTAAATTATTATAGGCGATGGTGCGAGGATCCGCGTCAGTCCGCGAGTCCGCAACTTAACCATACAAAGCGTCCGCTGTCAGTCCGTGGATTCGGAAAAGTCTGCGGATCTGCGTCCGCAAGCGGACGCGTCCGCTGTCCGCTCATCTCCTGTAGGGGGAATTTCAAAGACCAAAGAACGACTCTTCTACAAGTTGGTCTAAAATAAGAGTAAAAAAAAAACACATCTGGACACTTAAAATGGCACCAAACAATTCTAGAAAAAAAAGTGAAAAAGTCAAATCGCCTAGACAAATTTGATCAACCTTTATTATTATTATTAATAACGTGATAAAAAAAAGATACAGAGAAGCAACATAGATTCTTTTTTTTAAGACCAAAGCATTCTCCCAAATGTGTTGCCTCAGGAAAGTGGGGTGCTCCTTAAAGCAGAAACGTCATTTCGGGTATGGTCTGAGGGTGGAGGCAATTTATGACAACCGTGGAGCCTTGAGACTATAACATGATCTATATGTCTATAACGGGTCTGTGCCCCCCCCTCCCCCGTGCTCAACTGTTTTTAAGCCAATTATTTATTTTTATCAGATAAGTCATTAATCGCTAGCTCTTGTGTTCAAGCGTTTTTAAAACTCTTACTTTTATTTTTCAGGTTATTGAACCTATCATTATTTTGTGTATTGTTTTTTTTCAGGCATTCTGCACATACATTTATCAATGCAGTCGCCCATATCCTTCACTGATCAGTTTTTGTTAATTTGGTTCATGTATATGGTTTGGCTTTTTTATGTTTTTCATTGTTTATAAACTATCTGGCAACCGTTAATAAACTGTAAACAGGTTATTTCCGTTCATAGCGGTCCACATTAGAAGTTGATCGATCAACCTGATAAAATGTTTCAGGTTATTGATATGTAAAAAAAAATTAAATACAGACATAATAAAGGATTATCAGTACTACCACATATCTTTCTTCATTAGTTCTTATGATATACTCGTTGAGTAGAAATTCCACTTAAAATTAACCTTCAATTCATATGACATTTATTCGTTTGAAATAGAAATAGTACTAGTATAATAGTAGGTAAGTCTCATCGTTCTGTTACAGTGTATTGTAATTTCAAAATAAAAAGGGAAGCCGGTTATCCCTCAGGCAATGCAGACACGCCATGTACAATTTAGCTGACGTGTTAATAAATATTGTATTATTTAGCTCGTTTGAGTTAGAGTATTTTCATGTGATCAAATTGGATGGTTGGTTAATTAATCTGTCTGAATTATACTATATACTAATATAGTATTGAATTGGTAAATGATTTAGACTCAAAGGTTAACTTAGGCGACTTAGCAACTTATCCAAATAAGCCCCCAAAATGACTACAAAGCATACAATCCTTAATGCCTCCCTAATCAAGCCTAATGTTGCTCGTACATCAATTAATTCATATCTCAAAGCCATTTTCCTAATTGAAATTACATTAATCCGTTCTAGCACCCAAAATGCTATCCCAGTTGTTTTTGTTAATGTTTCTGAATAAGAAAAATAAATGACTAATATTGTATAAAAGCATGATAAAAGAGAATGTAAAACAATAAACTGGTTATATTAGGTGTATTTACTTGGAAATTAGCCGACTTGATCTTACAAAAAAGGCTGGTGTAGGTTTGAGGAGATAGTCGGAGGATCTTGGACATAATTGTAACGCTGGTGTTGGTGTTATACCCTTTATTGACTCCTGTTTAATAAGCACAGTACATATCTTTGAAGTACTACGCCCATACTACCTCGCACAACTTGCTCATGTTTATCTATGATTTCATGCTGACCTTTCCAGTCATTTTCTTTGGGCCCATGGTTATAAAAAGAAATGCGATAATGTACTGTAAATGAGCAAATATCACAAACGCGAGCACAACTTATCAAAGATACTTCAACAGCGAGACAAACAAGCACACTGACTGGGGACGTGGGAACTGTGAGACGTACGCAGTAAGCTGTGATCCTGTGCAGCTAGTTGACCTGCACGTATCTCAATTTTTTTCTCATATTTCAAAGCTAAACATTGCTTGCTCAACGGCTCGTATGTAAAAAATTTAGTATGTTACTGTGCTCGTCGGTCGTGGTACCACTGTATAGGAAATGAACTTTATAGGATATGAACTTTTCTTTTGTGGAAATATTAGATATGCTACCAAAATAGAAGATAGGACTACTCTGTTAAAGAGGTTAACTTCAACTAATTTTAAAGTTATGTCAAAGTTAACTCCATTGTGATGAACTTTTCAGTATTTTTTGAAGTTATGATTAGTATTTGTCAGCCCAAGAAACTAATAATTTTTGTTTAATTTTTAAATTAATTTCTGGTAATATTTCTTGCATGTGTTTAATAGTAAAGCAGTGTTCAGGATACATCGGGACATCTTAAAAGAATGAATGCATTATTCTTTCGACAAGTCTTAACATTTTCATTAGGATGGTTATCTTATGCATCTACATATTTCTTACGCAAACCGTTAGGAGTGGTAAGTAAAATCACTACTGTTTTAAATACAGGCAATAATTTTACCCAACATATTAAATTGTCATTCATTTAAAGAAGAAAAAGCTTGATTTTGATAAATATAGAATTTGATTTGAAGACACTACCAAAAACACGATAAAATCTTGAAAAAAATCAAAATCTTACTTTTTTATATTTACTTGAAAGTGCATATAAAGAAGCACTAAGTTTTGCAATTTTTTATGTACTGGATTAAAGTACAAATATTTGTAATTTCACTTTTCAAAAAAGATTGAATACATGCTGTATTTTAATTTTAATAAGCTGTAACCATGTTTAAATTAAAATTGTTAAAAATCAAAGTTGTTTATTTGTCCTATTCTTTTCTATGTCTTCTGCTTTAGTGGCTCCTTTTTCTTCAAATATTAGTTTCATATTAATTTAACAGTAGAACAGAGGGATCTATAAAGCAGCTATTTACTGAAATTTTTTGTCCATTACAGATTATTTTGGGATCTTTGTTGACTTTGTAAACTAAAATTTTGATCATATTCTAGATAAAGGATGACCTTCAAAAAATCATGCACTTGTCTACTGCCCAGCTTGGTTGGTTGGACACAGCTTTGCTATTCCCATATGCTTTTATGCAAGTAAGTTTCAATTTACAGATACATTTTTACTTTTAGTTTCTTTTCTTGAAGCTTTTTTTTTTGAAAATTAATTTTTTTACTTGTCATCAATGTAATAATTTTTTTCTCTCCAGATGATATTGAGTCCTTTGGGTGAGATATTTGGATCACGTAAAACATATGGAGTGTGTTTAATGTTGTCTGCATTGTCTATGGTAAGTATTGTCTCTATTTTCATCTGTAAGCTAATCTCTAATGATAGTTGCAATATGGCTTATAGTTCAACCTGAAAAATAATAGTATATATTTTATATTTGATAATGGTGTTATGGGTTTATTAAAAAAATATATATGACTAGCGTTCCCGTGGCGTAACATACGCCGCCTTATCAATCAATATAATTACTGTAATTATTTTTTTAAATAAGCAAGCAAACAAAATAACAGGCTGACATCTTCGGGAAAAATACATGGTATACAAAGCTGAACTTTGACCTATCATTGCAGACTTAATGGTCACTATCTGGTACCTTTCAGCAGCTTGTTTTTTATTTTATTGTTTAATTTTTTCATTCAGTTTCTAACAAACATATTTCGGGGGAGGGGGGAGGTTAATTTGCATTGCTTTTTTTTATTTTGGTTTGCAACAATTCGCTTTGTGTCTGCCTCAATCCATTCCTTCTTCTAGCACACTATAGTGTTATTTTTTTTAGACTTGCTCAACCCAGCTTATGTTTCTTTTAGTATAACCTTCATCCTACAGTACCTACACTATTCAGTAAAGATAGATGTTGTGTAATGCGTACATATTCTGAAACACCATTTTTTTAAATTCCCAAATTGGAAATAGTTCAATATTACTTTTTTCTTCACACATAATTGTATTATTAAATGTGTTTTTTTATTTACAATTATCAGTTGACATTATAATGTTATTTTATGTACAGCATTCCTTCATTTCCGTGGTTAAACGGATACAGAATTTACCGTGACGATGATAAATGAAATAGTATCTTATACATGATTACGACCAAACAATACTGTTTTAAAAATTACTGAAGCTGTCTAGACATGAAATAGTATTGTACAACCACCATTGTGCTCATATTGCTTAATATATTTTACCAAATAAAAGGACAAAACGTCATTTAAGAAATTAAAATAATCTGGTTTTGTAAAAGAAATCAGAAAGCAACACGCTTGCTGTGAAGTATTCGGGAATTTCACAAATCTATACAGGCTGGTGAAACAACGCGAGTTGTCGAATGCTTGCTGTGACGTATTCGGGAATTCCACAATCTATAAATAGTCCTGCGTCTTCTGGAAGATGAGAATTATATATATAGATTACATGAAATGCATACATGACTAATACATATCTTTATTAACTGTAATTTTTTTTCTATTTGCAGATTTCTTTTGGATACTTTTCTAGTTTTTCTGTTTGGTTTTTACTTTTGTTTTTGAATGGAACTGCACAGGTATAAAACTGACTTACTATTAATGCAATCAATTGGGCTCTAATTTTACGAAAAAAATATTTATATATAAATGAAAATATTGAGTGAAAGATTCTTGTCATTTGAAGCCATTTTTTTGGTAAGAAGTCATCTAACTTAGCATGACTTCATTCTCCAGTGAAATGCTTTATTATGCAGCTCACATTTTCCTTCTGTACAACTCATTATATTTAAATATAGGTTATTAAAATTCTATTATTAATAGAATTCCTCTCAGTATACTTGTACAATATTGTTTGAATCATAAATATATTAACCGCTCCAACCTGCATCATTATTTGACTTACACCGGTTGCTAGTCTAACTAGGATTGTGCACATTATAAAAAAGAACACAGTATTGTTGTTTTATTTTACAGTGTTCATAAGTTTGAATAAAGTAATCTTTGAAGAATGAAAAAAGGAAATTAAAAAAACATTTTATACAAAAAAAATATATATCATTTCTTTAAATCAAGGAATTTATTTATTCTTATTTTACAAATTAAGATCATTAAAATTTGTCAAACTTTTTTATTTCCAGTGTTATTATTCCTGATATTTATGATTGGTTTAAATTTCTTGAAAGTCAAACATGTTTTTTGAAACGCAGTGGCTATGGATCCAAGGAATGGGACTCCGTATTATTTTTTCCCGGGGTCCAACTATAGATGCGCATGCGCTCTAGATGGACTTTTTTTTTCGGGGTCCGGCTATAGATATTGCTCCTCACCCTAACCCTATCCCTAACCCTAATCCTAACCCTAGCCCCGAAAACAAAAAATATGCATCTATAGTTGGACCCTGTAAAAAAATAATACGGAGTCCCGTTCCTTGGATCCATAGCCACTGCGTTTTTGAAATGGCATTTTTTTTTCAACATATATATTAGCTTAAATATAATTGTTTATCTGATATTTGACCAGAATATTAATTTTATTCAGTCTCAGTGCTGGCCTAACTGCACCAAAGGACTTTTGTGTTGGTTTTCTGATTCAGTAAGGAATTCCATGTTCGGTATGTTTGGTACATGTGCCTTTGCTGGAGGGATTATTGGTACAATGATATCAGTAAGTAATGACTCAAAACTTAAATTAACATTTAATCCTAATTACTATTTTTATATTTAAAAAAAAAAAAATCCTTTAATTTGATTGTTTTTGTTCATTATTTACTTGTGTTTTTTATTCATTATCTACTTGACGGTCACATATATGCTGTAAGATTCATACGCTAGTTCTATGAATCAGCCGAATATTATTATGCTGTAAGATTCATACGCTAGTTCTATGAATCAGCCAAATATTATTATATACATATACTGTTCTTTTTAAAATTTTTTTGAAAGGTCATTTAAACTATTTTTAAGATTAAACTATCAGTCATATAAAGCTCTATTTTTTTCTCCAGGTTTACCTGCAAAGCTCTTATGGTTGGCGCTCAGTGTATTTTTATCCATCCATCTTTGTGGTAATGATTTTCTTCATTTTGCTTATGAATATGTCTTTCTGTTAATAAGAACACTTTGTAAAGATTTAGTTCTTGTGGTAAATATCATAATGCTGTATTCTGGTTGATTTCAGTTTTTGATGGGCCTTCTTGTCTTGATGTTATACAGACAGCCTGATGAGCTAGGCGTTGAAGTGCCTGGTAAAAGTAAGCCTAGAGTGTAGCCTGTTACTATCAAATTTATTTATTACTTTAGCTTTGTGATGAAAACTTGAGCTCATCCAGTGTTTTCAGCTTTTACATTATTTGATCAGCTATAAAACCAGGGCTCGATTTACCGCCAGAAATATCCCCGGCACTGAGAACTGTCATCCCCGGCTCTGCTTTAGCTAATTTTATCCCAGCAGGGGATGAAACCATAGATATTTATCCCCGGCTCTGCAGAAATTTTTTTTTATCCCTGGCACTGGTTTTTCTGAAGTCGAGCACTGTCCTTAACCAGTGAAAATGTTTATATTTTTTAAGATTCCGAATAAGATAGAATCTAGTCATGGGTGCCAAAACTGCAGATGATGGGCCACCTGCAGCTGGCAACAGGCTTTTCTGTAGCCCTTGAAGTCAATAGAATAATGGTTTATTATAACTCTTTAGCTGCAATAAAAAAAAATATTTTGCACGAAAATGTAGCCAGAAATTTTTTTTTTTAAGCACATGTCTACCAGCAGCTTATTTCAAGAATAAACCACACTAAAAAAAGAAAACAAATTAGAACCAGAATATTAGATATCAAATGATAATACATAGAGAACTCATTAAAAATCTCAACTTTTTTTAATTGAACCAACTTTGAAATAATTATTGTCACAAAAACAATGATATAAATCTCACCATTGGCCTTGACACTTAGATACAATGATGTATAAGTAAAAAAAATTTAGAGTAGCTAAATTATTCTGAGTTACTATAAAACTTACGTGCGCTTCGTGGTAATCTCAGATAACGAATGCCCCTCTTAACAAGCTGATAGATTACTGAAATGGTTAGTAAAAGTTTTTTTTTTCTTGCAAACATTCAAGATTTTTTTGTGTAGAGTAGCCTCTATCCCCATCCCACCTGCTTGATGTAATTTTTGGGGTTTTCCTGTAAACTTACATACCGTTTTGAAAAATGCATTAATTGATTTTTAATTGCTGCAATTTCTGTGATATTTTAGCTCTTTTTGTATGCGATTTGGTTATCATAATGTTTTTTTTTTATGTTGAAGGCACTGTCAAAGGAAAAGAGCAAGATAAAGAAAAGCCAGGTGCCAGTTGAACAGCCAAAACTGATGGCGTTGTGGCGGCTCCCGTGAAGTTAAAAAGACCTAAAAGACTTCTGATAGAAGAAAATGTATAATTAATTAGCAATGTTATTGTCATACAATAACAGTTTAAACTTAGTTGATGAATTTTATTTATCATTCTGGGTTATTATTTTCATCTATTTAAAAGAATGATACCAGAAGTTTCCATCGCTGTGTTTTGTCTAAAGGTTGTTCGCTACTGCATGTCATATGTGGCTGCCTATGTATCTTTTACAAGCTGTAAGTCTATTTTGACGTTTACTTTGTTTACCATTCTTCCCATTTATTTATATTCTTACTTAGAAAATTCGGAACATCCCCAAATAACTTCAATATTGTATTACCTAAAAAAATGCCCCATTTTAGAGAAAAGTTTGCTTCATATTAAAAAAGAAGACTTTTTGATTATTGTAAGTCTTTTCGAGAAATTTTTCACCTGTTTTTGTCTTGGTTCATGCTTCTTATTTTATTAAATGTTTTCCGAAATTCGTTATTTTTATAACAAATCTGCACATCACAAAGAGATGTAGCATATCAGAGTTCTATGTTCTGCCACAGAACAAATTGATATAGTAGATGAAGTTATTAAAAAAAATAATCTATGATATGGTTTGAACTACAGAAAAATGTCACTTTAACCGAAATTGATGGGGATCCGTAATTTACACGCAATACTGATGTTTTTTTATATTGAAATAGGGGTGGGGGGCATCAACATTTTTCGTCTAGTAATGTTGTCTAATTTCAAAGCTTGACCATCTCTCCTCCCCAACTCCCGCAGAGCAGCATACATCTCAGTTTAGTGAAGTAAAATATAATTTTGGTATTTGGCTTGTTAATGAGTTGACTTATTACGTAATGTTTTTTTCTTCATTATACACACCCCCACCTGCATACGTTTATTTTTAAAAGTCCTTAACTGTGTCAACGCTACAGCGTTACATAATCAAGTGAACAAACCCAGATTTCCCCACCCCCCCACCCGCACAAATGGTACTTGGGATGCTTTTCCTATCCTCTTTCTATCCCCCAAGGTCAGTCTCACACTGTCAGTATGGTAAATAAATTGTAGATCCATAGTTTATATCTTGTCATATAAACTTAGGGTTCTAAAGAGAGTCTATCAGAAAATCTTTAGTGGGAATAAATCTAAACAGATGTTCACTAGAAGGATAGTAGATTATTTAGAATAGGGAAAACTTATGTCAGTTATTGAGGATCCTGATTATTTTTTCATTGAAGAATGAGTTGGTTTTAAAGCATATTATTACAATTATTGTTTTATATGATGCATCCACAGAAGTTTAGGTCTGGTGAAATATTTTTTTTAACCAAGAACAGAAATACATGTATATGTTATATTTGATAATTTAATCTTCAGTTGAACTATTCAAAAAAGTATGGCTGGCATATTCTCAACAGTGTTTGAGGTAGGTGGTGTTTCTGGCAGTGCTTTGATTGGCTTTGCTCTAGACAGGTAATTTGTGATCCATTATATTTCTTTAGATAATAAGACTTAGTAGAAATTATTCTTTTCCAAAAACCATCCTCATTATAGAAAAAAGCGAAAGTTAAGAAATATGAATGAATAGTTAGTGGAGGCAGTTAACTGTTTTAGTTAATTCTTATTTGGACAGGTTTCTTAATAAAATAAACAGAAAATGTTTACAAAAAATTTTCAGCTTATCATTTAAATTTATTCTCAGGTATTACAAAGACAATGCATTGAGAGGAATAGCTTTGTTTGTCTTAATCTCTACTGCTGCCTTAGTTATGTTTATTTTCACAAGTTCTTGGGGAATTTTGGTCAACTCATTATGCATGTTCATTGCTGGGGCATTCAATGCAGGACCTGACATACTGCTGTGTAAGTGCACTTATTATTGTTTACAATAAATCCTTCATGTAAGTAAGACTGATACAAAAAAAAGCTGATTCAATTCGCATCCAATGTTGGAAGCAATTTCCAATTATGTTAGGAATTCATTCCCAACATCTTCTGAAAATTCACCATTTAATGCTGTTTCCCCTTACCTGATCCAGTGATGCTTATCCATTACAACAGTAGTAAAATTTAGGTTTTTAAAGCCACAAAATCTCAAGGAAAACATTATCAATAAAATGATTAAAAGCCAAAATGTTAATAATTTAAAAGTTTAGGCCTTTAGATATAACTGATTTTAACACAAATATTGATGCTTGTATGTTAAAAAACAGCTCTCTTAATAAAAAATCAAGTGAATTCTGAAACATGTAATTAAAAAAAAATCATATACAATAATACTTTTTTTAATAATATTGCATTTCCCAATTGCACATGCAATCTACAAGACTTATACAAAAATGATAATTATAAATTCTTTTTAGTGTTTTCATACTAGTGGTAAAAGAATTTTATTTGCTTGCTTGTTGGCAAAGCTTATGTAAATACTTAAATACTCTGCAAGACTAAAAATACTTATGAAATTAGTACTAATAATACAGGTGTTGTATTTTACCATAATGTCATTCTGCATTTTCACCTTATGTTATCATAACCAAAAAAAGTAATTAGCCATGGCACAATAAGGAATTGTGCGATACAATGCCTATCCATCTTAATTTTCCCCCCCACACCCCACCCACCAAAAAAAGGGGTCAGGTATCCATTTATAAACTTGTTGGATTTAAGGACATTGTTCAGACCAAAGAAAAATTCCTTGAAATCACTTGTGCTCTCTAACTCAAGACTTTAATCTCAACAGTTAAATGCTCTGTCATATGGCAATCTTTATACATGTACACTGTATAAAAGTTCCACTGTTAAATATCCATTGTTTAGTTTTATAGATGAAAATAAATATTCTTAAACATATTTGTCCAACAGGTGGTACGGTTCCTGCAGAATTAGTTGAAAAACACAATAAGACAGCTGCCACTGCAACCATAGGTTTAGTTAATGGTAATTCATTATTTGTATTGTAAACTTTTGATTGAGTAAATAGATGTATTATTTTTTTTAGAAACTCCATATTAATCCTCATAAGTTTTTTAATGTCTTTAAAAATATGATTTACCTTATCCTAGATTTTTAATTAAACTTAATTAGAATAATTAATGCAGTTATCCAAATTGCTGGCTGTCCTGGTAATAAATTATAATTATTTTTAAAATATCCAAGAAATTGATATCAGCTATTAACTAATAATAATAATAATTAATATTCATCACTTTAAATACTATTTTGCCAACTATTAGTGCAATTAGAAGGGTTTTCATAGTAAACATCATTCTTATATGAATTTTTTTTCTCTCTTTTGTAGGGTTCGACAGTATTGGAACATGTATTGAAGGACCAATCATAGGAAGTTATAACAGCATACTTTGGCTGGGGTGCCATGTTCCCTCTAATGATAGGATTATCCACATTTGGCACAATAGCTACATACAGGGCTGCCTTAATACATGCACGTGTGAATGCAGCTACTACAGATTTCATTGAAGGAGTTTAAATATATCTTTGTTAATATTAATTATGGTGGAACGTCGCTATATCGAAATTGATGGGAACTCATATTTCATTCATCAGACTGAAATTTTGTTCAATATAGGTAGTATATAATATTTAGGTGATTTTACTAAAATTGTCAAAACAAAATTTTTTTTAATGTTAAAATTAACCTGCATCTGTATTTAACAAAATCTTTTCCTTTTGTGAAATTTTGTACGGTACAAAATTAGAGTAAAATGAAATTAAGGGAGTTATTAGAATTTTCTATTGCAAATACCATCCAAATTATTAAATACGTTTAATGTAATAAGACCCTTATGACATATTAATTGGCTAGTAATGCTGTCTGTTAAAGCTTGACTCCCCCCTTCTACACACAGCATGCTGCTCAGTTTAGTAAAGTAACATAATTAAGGTATAGGTTTGTTGACTTATTCTGTAATATTTTTTCTTCTTCATTCATCCCCATTCCTTACCTGTCTATTATCACTTGGCACTGCACTATATAATTAGTGAATGGCCCCATTATTGATTTTTTTCCCTTGCAACAGACTTTGCAAAAGAAGCTTTCTCCACTCCCTAATTGCCCACAGTAAGCTGCCTATTATCTTGCTCAAGGTCAGTCCTACACTGCCAGTATAGTAAATAAATTGTATTTTTTCTTGCTAAACCTAAATTGCCAGATTTTTTTGTGATTCAACCCCCCCCCCCCCCCCCCCCCCATTGGGTGGACTACAAGAGTACTGATTTCATACATGAAATCTCCCCACCTTCTCTTACCCTCTCTGCTTATTATCTGTTTTTCACAAGCTCAACTCAAGGCGACTTTTAAAGACATTTCTAATATGGGAAAAAAAAATCTGCAAAAAGCTTGTTTTTTTGCGCAATGCTCAAAGTAAGAAATTTGTTACAGTGACAGTTTTTACCAGATGTTATCTAAGCAAAGCGTAATGAACTGAAAAAATGTTGAAATACTGAAAAAATTATTGCACTGGCGTTCATAATAGTGACCTTTCATTGTATAACAATTTAGGATCCCTACTGTAAAATTTTTCTCCCGAACAGCATTAGGCATGTTATTTTTTCATGGTATAAAATTACATTGATTTAATAACTGTTACATGTATATATTTATAAAATAAATTAATTTTTTTATACTGTAATTGTTAGAAACAATTTATTTGAAAACATACTTTGCTTAAGATGTAAAGGGTTTTTGTTTTTAAGTAAAATATTGTCTGCCATTAAATTTTTTAAAATTTCAAAAAGATACATAAAGACAAATTTTACATCAATAAGTTTTGACTATCAAACCACAAAGCAGAGATGTAGTCAAAATGCTCTCTTTCTCCATTGAACATTGGCCAAATGTATCTAGTTTAGTCTGGTAATATTTTAGAGTGAATAGTCAAATACATGTATGTATGTGGCTTGAACATTTTTATATGCAGTATATTTTTTAAACCACTGATCGAATAATTTCATAAATATACATTATGATGGACGTTTAACACTGCCCACCATAATATTTAAAATTAATCTTGATCATTAAATTATTTTTTTGAAAAATTGTAGTTTTAGCGAAAATTTTTATTTTATTAATTATTTTCTGAAATATTTGGGAAATTTTTTCTCTAATTTGATAAAAAACATTAAATTAAATCTGCCATCAACGGCGTATAGTATGTTTTTTTATTATTTTCAATTAATATGTTGAACAATACATTTTTAAATTTATATATGTATATAGCTATGTATTTTTTTTAAATGGGTGATAATTATTTATGTTCCATTTTAATATTTTATGCAATAAAATGTAAAAATCATCTTAGAAATAAAAAAAAATGAGAAATACGCGACATGTGGTAAAGTAACATTTATTCATCGGAAATTCAATTTTCATTGCTTCTTTCTTATTGGCGTTTTAAAAATGGTGAATTTTTCTTTTCATTTATGATGTTCAATACTGCTGAAATTGTTTTGAAGTTTTTACTTTTTGCTTATTTTCTTTTTTATAAATTAAAAGATAAAAATCCCAATTCTCAAAATCCAACCATATATATTTTACATAATTTTTTTTGTAGTATTTGTTTTATGACACATTTACTTTTTTAGTCAATTTTTAATATTTTAATATTTTTAAATTATTGAACTGTAGTTTATATTTTTTTCTCAGATATGTAGTATTGTATTTTTAAACCCTGAAATATTTTGGACATTCCTTAATTTATAATATATTGTTTTTGTTCTTTCTGAAAATTGTTAAGTGTATCAGCGGTTCCTCATTTTACTTTAGTCAGCTAAATTTCTTGAGTGTAAAAAAAATAATATCTTAGAAAAATAATGATAAGTTTGAGAGAAATTTTAGAGAAACTGTTGTCTATATTGAAAATTGTGTTTTTGCATACTTAGATAATGAGTCTAATTTAATGTAATTTAACATACATGACTGACATTTATCAATTTTTAAAAAAGTTTTGATCACTTTTTAATGTATATTATTCTGAAAAACATCATTGGGATGAAAATAATAATTGAAACAACATTCTATGTAACTGCCTTGTATAAAATATTTGAGATCTAGTTTCTATTTGTGTACCCACATCTATCTATCTGATGAACTTCGGTCCACAATTTTAGTGTTATGTTATTTTGTTACTGTTCATTCATTTGGTAATAGGTGTTTTAATGTAAATTCAGTCAGTCAGTTCATTAGATTGCAAAAGTTTTGTTATATCTGTGTTCACGTAGCACAAGATGTTTGTAGTATTACACTTACTTGAACAAACCAGAATTAGTTCATTTTAGACTTCATGTTTTTTTTTTTAAAAAAAATATTCAAGAAGCATGTACAAGATAAAAAATATATGTTAAGCTTTTATTAGTTTCACTTTGTGGGTTTGTTGCTGGCTGGCTGTGTGTGTCCTCAAATTAACTTCTTGTATCATTAAAAAGTAAATGGCTTTTTAGTGAAGGTAATAATGGGGAAAAAATATTCACATTGAGATTATCATGTTGAAATAAATGCGAAGCATAGTGCCATTGCTTAAGTGCACAAAATAGTGAAGCTTTTATTTATTTTGTATTGATAAGCCAAATTAATTGAATTATGAAAACAATAGAAAGTAAATAAAAGTATTAAGTAAGAAGAAAAAAAAAACCTTTTTTTTTAAAAAGTCTTTATTAAACTGCACTAAAGAGTAAATAAAAAAAAAACTCATTATATCAAACAAATATTTATATATATTATTGTTACTTCAATTAAATGTGTGAGTGATTAGAATATACCAAATAAAATATGTCTTTTTATTAGTTGATAAGTAGAAAAAAATAAAAAAGATAATCAATATATAATACTAAGCTGTTCCTGCAAAACTATTTTGCATAGAGTTATATTCCCAAAGGCTTCATCAGTAGGCTAGGTTATTTTTGGTTTCGGTCAGATCAGATTTTCATGATTGTATTTTAAACTGCAATGCTGTTGTATTAATTCTTTACTTTCGATTCTTGCAGAACCCAAATTGCTTTTATTTATATTATTATATACTCTCATTATTAGTAATGACAATTTATAAAATCTGTATGAAAAAAAAGTTTTTTTTTTTTTTAACGTATGTTCAATTAAATAAAAATTTTTTTGTTCATTATGTTAAAGCTATTTGTTTTGAATTAAAAAAAAAAATACACAAACAAAATATGGTTGTATATAAAACCACATTTTGACAGCATGCCATAGTGCGAATGTAGTGGACATGTTAGAAATATTGCCATTAATTTTCACCATGCAAACTATGATACAGCAAAGATGTAATTTTATTGAAGAGTGAATGCTTTTTCATGTTATCACTTTTTTTTGAACTAAAGAATGCATATGTAGATAAAATAATTTGTAAGTTTAATGACAAAATGCGAAATTGTGTTAATTTTAGTATTCAGAGTAAAGTTTATGTTTGTTTCAGTGACAGATTTTTGATTTAAAAATTAGACCTTACAAAAAAAATTTTAATTTTCTCTTAACTAAATCTGACCTACTTTTTGTTTTCATAAATTATTGATGTGTTAGAATGTGGATGTTCTTAAAATGTAATATCTGATCTTGAATGGGATTAAACCTTGGAAATATATTTGTGTCTGTTGTTTGGCTTTATTATTTTTACTTAAGGTGATCTCTTGAAATCTGGCAAATATGTTATATTGCAATATGTTGAGTACACTTTACATTAGTTTGACTCTATCAGACCATGCACAATTTCTAGCCAATTAGAAGGCAGATTTATATGAAATCACATATTATTCTGTAATGTAGTCATATTTCTTTTCGGTTGTTAAAGTTTTAGAGCCTTATGTTACTGGGAATGTATAGACTTACAATCAGCCATTGTAACAGCCTCGGACAGTGGTCCATAAACTTATCAGCCAAAGAGCCAAATATGAACATTACAACAATTAAAAAATTGGGAGCCACATCTGCTTTTATTACACTAAATAAGTAGTACACTAAAAAAGTTGATACTAAATAAATCAAAATGTCTGAGCCGCATAAGGAGCGAAGAGCGTATGCGGCTCCGGAGCCACACTTTGCCGACCACTGGCCTAGGCAATATTTGAATTAGGCCAGCAGGCCTTGAACTTTTTTTTTTAAAAATATGTAATTTAGCTCACTTTTTGTAATATTATTTATATTTATTCATTTCTGATTCAGTTATAACAAATTTTATCACAGAAATACAATAATAAAAAAAACTGGTAAAAAATTATTATTTTTTCAATTAATAGCCGACACCCCCTATCCAACCACAACAAAATATTTTATCAAAATGTAAAAATTTGGGATTCATTATAGATAGGTGTCATTAAGCAGAAGATAAAACAAAACTGGCCAGTATTAAGGCATTGTTTATAGTGTATGCGAGCCAAGTACTCCTCAACCTTTTAGAACTCATTGACATGCTTCATCACCTCGTGACACTTAAAAAGTAAAGAAAATTAATAAATCATTAAAAAAAAACTACCGTACGTTCATGGTTTAGTTCAAAAATAAAAAATATTCTAAAGACTAATCAAAGTTCTATAACATTCTCTTTTAAACATGATGTCTTGTAATTTTCTTTATGAGCAACAATATTGAGAATTTTTTCTTCGCATGCGTTATGCAAAGGGGGTGTCTATAAACTCTTCATCGGAAGAGTCCCATCATTCTTATGCACATAAAATTTACTTGGATTTTTCCCCTTTTGTGCATAGAGTGGCGCCGAGAGCGAACTCGGGCCACAGGGCAGGACATCATTGCGGGCCCCTTAATAAACAATAAGTCGTGAAAAAATTGACATGGTCGGGGCGGCAGGGCCCCCTTACAGATACACCTTACACAATGTAGACACAATGTATATATATATATATATATAAATATAAATATATATATATATATATATATCACATTTTCAACTCCAACTTCGTGCCTACTCGCCGGTTCGGGTACAGGGCCTTTTTTTACAAATCCAATATAAAATTATAGGTAAATCTGTCAACTTTATCCATAAACAATTAGAGTAGGACAGCCGCGACGGGATGCAAAGCTGATTACATGGTCTCCTGGTTTTGGGGGTACTGCAAATCGTAACTTCTGGTGGGTGAATGTGATCAGAGGGAATCCCAAATTTAACAGATTGTTTCTCAGGTGGAATTATCAGTGATACAAGGTTTTCCAGCGACAGCCCTGACTGAGACGACAAAATGAGTGAC
Organism: Bulinus truncatus; assembly: GCA_021962125.1. Classification (NCBI taxonomy): domain Eukaryota; kingdom Metazoa; phylum Mollusca; class Gastropoda; family Planorbidae; genus Bulinus; species Bulinus truncatus. Next base: position 1,335,932 of record JAGDYQ010000178.1, read on the forward strand.
CACTCGAGTACTAAATATCTATGACTGGAGACAAAACAGTTAGTGATGTATGACTTGCGGAGAACAAATAAAAACAATACACGTTAGATTGTATCTAAGATACTATCTAAGGCTAGTGGTGCCAGAAAAAGACTTTGAAAATGCCACCATAAAGTGGCGTCCATGGCTAATTAAACCACCCCTACTTATAGAGAACAAATATATATCTAATAAATAATAGATACATCAGTTAATCTAACTTGCGTCTAGTTTTCCTACTTTCTGTATGACATTAGATGAAAATTCCACATATGTGTGTTGACCACTGTTGCGTAGTTAGCGTTTGTGGAGAACTCTCAAAATAACCACCCCTTACCAAAATGATTAAAATAATGAAAAAGACGCCTTCTTTTGGTGGCAAAGTAGGCCTATATGCCACCCGAGGCAGACTTCCCCCTCCATTCCTTCCATGTTACGACACTTGTTGACCGAAATTAATATATCTGCAATAATCTGCACATGCACAAACATTTTTAAAAGCCAATGCAATCCTTAACTGATTTTATGTATGTATTTCCTTGGACATAAACTTCCGACAAACATTTTAAAAAACCGGGAATTGAATTTCAAATAAATAAACATATTGGTAGACATGTGAAGCACGTGGAGTAAATCTTGTATCTCCAGACACAACTTGTAAGTGTTACGAAATAGTCAGTCCCGGAGTGAAGTCTGGAAATATCAGAGACATTAGATACAACAGACGTCAGGGGAGTTAGAGATGACGAACTGTTGACTACAACGTTCACTGCTAGTGTGGCACGAAAGTCTCTTTCGAGCTAGATGTTTGACAGTCTATTGTTGAAGTACTGAATTTGTTAAATATTTTGTCAGCAGCCGCATCTTCAGTAGAAACTGTCCGTTTCCTGCATTTTGTTACGAGTTGCAAAGAGGTTTTTTAGGTAAAGTGGGTGATGTATTTTTGTTTCCTATGATATTAATAAGTTCGCATTGACATTCCTGGCCACAGTTATTTTACGAAATCTCGCCGACTCTCTAAGTTTCACAGCGATAAGTATGGTACAGAACAGAACAACTATCTCATAGTGACAGGAATCAAGATAAAACTAACTATTTTGACCATAGGCAGTATTTGGTTTAGGTGGAAAGAAGACCAGATCAATACTAGTCGGGTTGTGTTGGTTGAAGTGTCAGTTACAGACTGAAAAGGAAAAACGCTAGCAGTAAATGGAATATACGCAACCAACATGACACAGTTAATTAACATTATCACACAGGTACAACGTGTCTTAGAAAAAGTGTTTTTTAAACTGAAACGGCATGGCGACGCAACAACACTTCTGAACAGACAGAAATAATGTAATGAGACTCGAAGTGTTAGAGAACTGGATACCATAGAATGGTATAATGTAAGCGATCAATTTTAAGACTGATGTAAGTTTTGATGCCCATGTTCATATCCAGATAGCCCAGCCAAGTAGCCACTAGATAACTAGCCAGACATATCAAATCGGACACTGTCAGGGCAGAAGAAACAAATGGTTATACCGTCGTCAAGTTTACATTTCCAAAATAAAATCAGAGAAATGAAGTTTGTGATGATGCCGAATATTCTCAGACTGACTTTGACACACTGTTGTAGAATGATGACACTGATGAAATGATTTGTACTGCTGTCTATAAAATCTTGAAGTATTTTGCTTTCATGAAATTCTGAATGGATAGTGTCGAGGCATTGGCTTCCATTTTTTTCTTTCTAAAAATACATAGTAGAATCTAACAGTTCTATAGTAAGGAACTATACAAAGTGAAAACGTATGAAATATCTTGTCTTTTTTTTCTAAAGCGTGGTTGGGTCGCGTTGATATATTATTTTCTCAAATCTCGGAAATGATTTTTCAAAGTACATTTACTCTAGTTTTTTTTACTGGACAAGTCTTTCTTGAGAATTTTGTACGTAATAGAGGAATATTGTTTTGTTCAACAGGTTACTGGGTCACCAAGCTATGGATATTAATTAATGTGTTAACTCTATGAAGCAAGTATATTGGTTTCATTGTTTTATTAGATCAGTGCCTTGTAGATGTAAATTAATTAGGATATTCAAGCATACCACAACTATAAAATAAAATAAGTATATTATTTGTCATAGTTCTACATCGTGGTACATATATTTCCGGTCAATATATTTATAATGTGTACTTTCCTTCATAGTAGTAATTAAACATATAAGACATACTGGTGATAATACTTACATCGATTTTTATGCCAATAAATTGTAGTCTTGCAGCCATACGAATAGCAAATATTATTATACAGAAGTTGACGAAAATTCAATACCTTGACACAATTTAAGAATTAAACTGAATGTAATTGATATAGTTTATGTCTTGGCAAAGATATTAAATACAACTTATTAAATCCTTACATTGCCCCTATAATCTAACAAAGTAAACACATTAAATAAAACTGAAATTAAATTGAACTTTCACATAAAATTACTTTTAGGCAGAACAAGACTGTCACTTAAAAAAGGTTAAAATTAGGTCATGTAGAAAAAGACAAAATATAGTGCACGACAAATAGTTTCTATAGAGAAAGTGAAATGTAAGGTAGATAAGTTAGCATATATACTGATGGTAGTAGATTGTCTCACTCACAAAATCGATCTATTTCAGCCATTTGTAAAAGGGATATTTCCTTCTTAGTAATTCGATAGAGAGTGAATGTTCTTCTATATAAGTGAACTACTTAGAAAACAACACAGGGGTATTAGTTCTGAGGAATAATTTTTTTCTGAATAGTTTTGCTTTTAAATTTGGGCTATTAGCATTTTATTAATTTTAAAATAATTAATTTTCACAATACACGTAGTTCCTTGCCAATTTTTCATTAACTTAAGTTAGAGAAACACAAAGAATCACAACATAAAACATCAACGTTTTGACTATATTGGTGAAAATCTTGGTCTCTTTGCTATCTATTATCCCTCAGACACACTAACTATCAGATAATCTTAGCCTAGGGCCAGTATTACCTCTAGTGCCGCCGAGAGGGGGGCAGGGGGCAAATGCCTAGGGGCCCGGCGAGTTTTTAGGGCGAGTTTTTGGGCCCTGAAGCAGGCTGGTAATCAACTTTTGAAAACCTTATTATCAGCATGGGGCGCTCGTGACAGCCCTGCCCAGGGGCCCGAAATTTCTGTCGGTGGGCCTGATTACCTCTAAACTTTAAACACGTCAAGTTTGCATGCGCACATGCTCACACATTGCCAGAGCGCACAGGAAAATAACATGCGAAAGAATTTACTTCTCACGTTGCTGAGGCAATATATATATATATTGTCGCACACAACCGCCTTCTGGAAATTAGATGGGAACATTGTCAGAGACCGCACGCCGAGACGCATACCGTCAGTCATGTGGCGTAGCAGGCTTAACTCGCGTCGGGGCACAATACCTTTTTAGCGACACCCCCATTTGGAAAAACCATATAATATTATATACGAAATATACCATTTGGCGCCCCTTTGTGAGTGATGCGGGGCATGATGCCCCCCTACCCCCACCCCCACTACGCTACTGATCGTCAGTCAAGTGGCAGCTCTGACTTTAAAACAATGTAGATCTACCCGAGGCTTACCAGAATGTGATACTCGACTGCAGCAATCTGGTGTACGCCTCTTGATTAGTTCAGTGATGAATATTTTTTTTACTTTCTAGAACAAATAAATCTTAAAAATTCTATCGGGCAAGAGTTCAGAGGAGATTTTCGATTGGCACTGCGCACACGCAGGCACACATGTACTCACATACACACAAACACACATTAGTCGACGACTAAGAATTATATTAAAAAAAATGATTTAGATTGATATAGTATATATTAGTAAACTACATTACTGCAAACATAGGTGAATTTATGGAGGGCTTGACTCGTATAAGGGGCTGAAAACATCAAGTACATTTTTTTGACCGAAAAACTTTTTTTTTTCTTTGGACACCACAGAGTTAAAATAAGTATGTAGCTTCGTCGGTCCAAACCAAGCCAATCACGCACCCATTGCTTAAAGAAGTACGAACATGCATGGTGCCAATAATGAACATTATACTTGCTTGCTACCATCACAGCAGACTCAGTCCTTCAACCCTTTCAACGCACTTAGCGTTGTTTCATATCAATCAAAGTAAGCCAGTTTTCGGACTCAACCACTGGCGGCAGGAGCAGGGGGGGGCGGGGGCGGCCCCCCATTTGTTTTGGGGGTGGTGGCGCCCCCCTTGAATTTCCAGTCTGCCCCCCCCTAAAATTTTAACTTTGTTTAACTTTTTAACTTTGTAATTCATTTTAGTTTATATGTATCATTTTCATTTTCATAATTCATTTGATTTATTTCTTAAATTTAATATTTGAAAGAAATTATAATTAATTTACATTTTACAGTAATCACATTATTGAGAGTTGTTGGCATATTTTAAAAACTGATTTACAGGTACCGGCTTTTCCTGGGTTTAAAATAGGTTTATTTAAGAAGCGTAATTTGACGTTTAATTAAGATTTAAAATAAGACGCGTAAAAAAGGGTTTGTTGCATGCAATAAAAGGGTTTTATTTATCTTAAAAGCGATGTGATACACAACATTTTTGGCAGTTCCCCCCCTCTCTCTCCCTCTCTCTCTTTCCCCTTCCCTCCCTCTTTTCCTCCCTCCCTCCCTCCCTCCCTCCCTCCCTCCCTCCCTCCCTCCCTCCCTCCCTCTCTCTCTCACTCCCTCCCTCCCTCTTTCCCTCCCTACTTTATTATGCACAAAGGCAAGTTAGTGTGGCACGATACAGCACCAAATTAAAAAAAATATATACCATCAGGAAATGACGCTATAGAGGATTTATAGCGTCAGCGTTCTATACCGTGATTACTTTATCAATACATATCAACAGTATTTTAGATTCCAGCTAACTGGACTCCGTATTATTTTCGGGCTCCAACTATAGATTGCAAAATAATTAATTACAATTAAACTACCCATTGAGATGGAACGAAACCTGTTTAAGAGCCTATCCCATGTAATTTTGTGTACTTGTACCAAACTTCGTTATTCAGTTGTCTGGATCTTGAGTTTTAAGGGATAAGACAGACAGACAGCAAATGCGTCTTTTAAGTATATATAGAGAAGTATTGCCATCTACCGAATGACGGCAAATCTAATTTTTAACCTGAAAATACAATTATTTATTATCTTTTCATAAATTACTTTTTGTTTATTGAGTTTCCGTTTCCGGTTTCAGTTTCATGTTCATCATCATTCATGATAATTATCAGTAATTTTCTGATCTAATTTCACTATTACAAATCAGTTGACGACAGAAGTGCTCAATGTTCATTTTTATTTTTTTAAATATATTAATTTTTAATAATATCAATGAAATACTTGCTACCAGAATTACCATATTCTATTATTGAATTAAGGGGGTAAAATGTGTCTTTCGGTCATATTTTGTCTTTCCCCCCTATGAATTTTAGCTTGACCCCCCCTTAAAATATTTCGTTTTGCCGCCGGTGGAGCTCAACCATTAAACTGTTTTTTATAAGTCAAATAAATTGTTAAATATAACCTTAGCGGTGGCAACTGGGGTAACTATAAATAATCATTTATAAATAATAAAAATATTAGTTTTAACTTCGGAAAATTGTATTTCATATTATTATAATTATATTTTGTACACATTGTTTCCAATGGTTTTTGTTAAGTCTTTCTTACGAGGAATCAACTCACATACACACTCAGATAGGTTTGGAATATATTTGAATTTAACTCAATTTTTTTTCTCTTGTTTAATTTTTTATAACACAAAAAAGAGACTAGTAAAAAGATGCTATCATAGAGTACTAAAGCCGTTCTCGTATTACATAATACAGGAGGTGGGTTTTTTATTTAATCCTTTACGTAAGTACGAGTGGTGGTAAATGATGTATTTTATGCTTTATAAATTTACTGTTAGCAAATCTTGTAACTCATTTTCGGTCCTGTTCCGATTTATTGAGAAAGTCTCCTATTTGGCACACGTCTAGATTCTAATAACAATACACAATTTTTATAAATTCGAGTCAATGAATTAAAATTTTAAAGAATTACAAAGCTAGTACTTTCCTAGTAATGTTTACAATGAGAAAAAATTCGTCTTTAGATTATTTCGTTTCTGTCGTAACATACCTTGTGAGAAGTATAGGCCTGAATAGAACGGTACAATTTGTTCAGGAAAAGTTTTTCTTAAAGCGATATATCACTTTTTAGTGGTGCACGAATCAGTAACACACATTACTTAGATATTAGTTTCCAAACGGGCAGATGTGTATGCACATAGGGATATATATAAAGCATACGATTATGTTTGGAGTGACTTATATGGAGGTATGCTTGACCGATCGTGGCACTGAATAATCAGGGGAAGAGAATCAGTGATTAAAAGATGACAGATATTGATTAAGGAACACGTGATCGTGTGCAGGTGAAGTGAACTCTTGGACAATTGTACTGAGGCGGTTGTGGTAGAACTCTTGATATATAGGTTAATTTCAATATTCACAAGGGACTCGTTTGAGATTGTTAAAATTTAAATTATTATTGTGCTTAAATATAAATATGACTTTTTATTTTTATTAAGTGGTGATTGTTTTTGTCCGTTTGATGATGACTATCAGCATTCTCTGTTCATGCACGGTAAAGTATACTGCAACACATTCCGTCACCTGTCAACCTTTAACTCCCACTCCTGACCATTCTTACGATGTTCGGTAAAGCATATCTCCATAATCTGGTAGCACCATTACAATATCCAATAATAGTCGGGATAGTTGTTGTTAGGGTTGCCATATTTTTTCACGGACCCGCCGGGACGGGGAGTATGAAAACAGTAATGTAAAAAAACACTTAAAATATAGAATAGATAATCTTTGTTATTTTATTCATAATGGTACACAAACATGATATTTTTACAAACAAAACAGTTTTCTGCTTGCTATACCACTAGTATTTTTCACTTGAGTGAACCTTTCTCAATAAGTCCTTCTTCTCTTTAATTTTTTCATAAAATTCATTGCAGCTAAGTCCGAAGTTAACTTTGCACACCATCAGCCGCGGACCGTGGACTTTTGCATCACTCCCCATTCATCACTCCAGGCACTGTTCATCATCGAAAAAACCCCGCTCAACTGGGGCGGACGATTTCCAGGAAGACAGAACACAAACTCAACAACCATCCCAAGATTAGACAATGCGATGTTTCGTTGCTTAAAGGAAGAGAGTAGCTCCATCCATTTTTCTTCGCTTGATTTATTACGATCGTTTTCCTTTTCTTCTCTTTCCCAATCACCTACTTTAGAAACCCAAAATTTCTTGCTTGAGAACAACCTCATCAAACAGCTCTGAGTGTTTAATCTTAGGTTTCCCGAGAATCTGGTTTATCAACTCTGCTGTTCTTTCAACGTTTTCCCATGAAATGATGTTTTCATTGATCCAGACAAAGTCTCGTGCTTCACCGAAACTGTCTTCCCACAGGTCAAAATAAAATACACCGACTGTAAATTCTTTGAAGTCACTGGCAATGCGGTTGCAGTCTACATTGTCTTTCCCTTGAAATGATTTTAAGAACATTTAGCCCCCGGGGAACGAAGTTTGACTCTTTTCTTTCTTTTAAATTCTCCTTCAACAACTGTAACAAATGAGCAACATCAGTAGCACTGGACTTACTTATTTCCAAGGCTGAAATTGTTTTATTAAACAATGTTAGCTGGCCAATACAAGCGAAAACATTCACCACATTCATCATCAAAAAAGTTTTTTATCAGAGCTGGACACATTTCTTGAGATAAAAGTACTCCTTCAAACCAGGAAATATTTGTAAAATTCGTTCAATTGCAGGCAAGAGGCAAGGAATCTTGTATTACCGTGTTTTAATAATTTACCATATTCAACATCTGCAAACTCACAGAACTCTTTGAGCTGAGTGACCCTTAGTGTATAGATGGGAAAATACTTGTAAATATTTACTACAAGGGCTTCGACTTCTATGGGAAGCACATCTACTGCAGTCTGGACTGCGTTGTGGACAATATGAGCTCCACAACCAAATACCATTTATTGTTCTCCCCAGTTCTTTCTTTACAAGAGTAAAACATTGTTTTTGCCTGCCCTCTTGACTTCACCAAAGTTTGTGTTGCAATTGTCACCACAAAAGCCCACTTCTTTATCTCCCAGTTTATTTTCCTTGATGACTGTCATAAGATGACTTGTTAATATGTCTGCAGTTTCACCAGATACAGATTTAAATTCTAGTAGTTTGACTTGCACTCAATGTTCACTAATTTAAATAACGCACAACTATGGGGACGAAGTTTAACCTCTTGTCTGTTGGAAGCATCCATACTTAGTTGCAACAAAATTTGCATTTATTAAATCATTCTTTAATTCTTCCAGCACTAAAAGGTACTATTACATTTAATATTACAGCCTCACACGGTTTTTCCCAATGAAAATTTTGGTTCAAAAAATTTGGAAATCAATCTAGAAGAACATGTGTTGGAATTGAGCTTGTATTGTGATTTGATGTATGATAGGCGAATGTCGCTTCCTTAGCAGCTATGTCATATTCAGAATCAAGAGGATTTGTATTTTTGAAAAAAGTTGATATTTTTGACGATCCAGCAAGGCTTAAGTAAGCTATTTTTGTGTTTCTTTGAGTTTAAATGGTCGTTAATATCAGATTTTCCTCCGTGAGCAACGGAAAATTCAGAGCCCCTTTGTGTTTCACATTTGACTCCTATCATCATGTGTACATACGCACATAAACGGAAATTTACTCTGAAGGCTTTTCACTAAATTTGCAGACTCTTTTCGGTATAGTTTAGGTTAGATTACTCGATGAAAAACACAAAGTCACTGTCACAACTGTTACATTGTTTTGCCTACTTGATGCAAGGAAAACTGGCACAAATAGCTATTAAATCGATTAAGGCGGCTATATATTTAACTCTTGTAAAACACACTGAAATGACGATGAATAGTACTGCACACGTGTACACTCTATTGTAGTACGTGACTGATGGGCTGTTGGAGATGGCGACTACCTTTTATTTTGTTAGTGCTCGGTACAAGTCGGGCAGTTTCGTAAGAGGAGTGGTAGGTATATTTTGGCGCTGCTGAAGTGGGGAAACATATTGACAATGACAACACGCGGTGGGCGGGATGCGTATTGGTTGATTCAAGGTTATGTTGACAGCAGGCTTTGCCTTCAACGGACTTCTCTGCTGCCGACTTCTGTAAATTTGTATTACTGTGTTACTTACCAAATGTTACTGATCACACAAGAGCAGATTAATCATTCTCTAGATCCAATAATTTTGCTCAATTATTTCCTTGAAACTGTGCCCTGAATCTAAACCGGGACAATTTCAACAACCGGGCGGGACACCGGGGCAGCCCAGTATAGCCGGGACTTTCCCGGTCAAACCGGGACATGTGGCAAGCCTGTTATTGGGGGAGAAGGTGGCAGACTGTTAGATTATTTTAGGCAAGACATTAAAAAAAAGAAATTAATATTCACTTGAAGCTAGTTTTTTTTGTTTTAGTTTTAGATTATTCGATATTAGTATGGGCTGGTTTATTATATAACTGTTATGGGCTGGTTTAATATATAACTGTATAGGTTGGTTTAATATATAACTGTATGGGCTGGTTGAATCTATAACTGTATAGGCTGGTTTTAATATATAACTGTATGGGTTGGTTTAATATATAACTGTATAGGTTGGTTTAATATATAACTGTATAGGTTGGTTTAATATATAACTGTATGGGTTGGTTTTAATATATAACTGTATAGGTTGGTTTTAATATATAACTGTATGGGTTGGTTTAATATATAACTGTATAGGCTGGTTTATTGTATAACTGTATAGGCTGGTTTAATCTATAACTGCTATGCATTTAGTTTATTATATAACTGTATAGGCTGGTTTAATATATATTAACTGTACTGTATGTTTGGTTTAATATATAACTGTATGGGCTGGTTGAATCTATAACTGTATGGGCTGGTTTAATATATAACTGTATGGGCTGGTTTAATATATAACTGTATAGGCTGGTTTAATATATAACTGTATAGGCTGGTTTAATATATAACTGTATAGGCTGGTTTAATCTATAACTGTATA
>JAGDYQ010000178.1:1346634-1385552 GCA_021962125.1 Bulinus truncatus
TTTGTTTGTTTTTTTGTTCAGCTATGACGCAGCTTAAAAGAAACGGGACAAATAAAGCCCCCCCTATAAGTGGGATTTTCCCCCTTTCCTCTATGCCCTGTACACTTGCAGGTTATAGATTTAGTCAGATGATCCTTCTGCCTTTGTCATTGATATCTTGCTTACCTACTACTTTACACTCATTATCAGCAAGGCGAATTTTACCCCAGGTTGTGCATAGGTTTAAAGAAGTGATAAAGAGGGAGGAATGGGTAGATAAAAACCACCTTATTGAACCTGTAAATAAAGGTCATTCGATAGATTTGCCTATTTGAACTTCACTTCGGACACTGTTTCCAAGACTACACTTCGAATGTATATCGATGCTTTATTTGAGCTTGATTCGACCACCTGTTTATTTTTTTAAAAACCATAAACAATTCTATCATTATCGTGCTGATTAAAATAGATGTTCTTTTTATAGACAGCTCGTTTGATTCTATGTTATTAGTCTTTCGCCCTTATATTGGGTAGTAATTAAGTCGATCTCGTATTACTTGTTATTTAAGAGTAAAATACTCATCGAGTTATAGCACAATCTAAATACGATACACTCTTATTTAAAGTTAGTACATAAACATTATCAAGTTCTGATTAGTAAAACGTGTTGTTTTTTTTTTAATCAATTTCAGGCACCCAAACATATAACCTGAAACATATTTACGAAATTAAGTAGAACATTTTATAATCCGGAACTTTATTTGTTCCTGAAAATCGTTAAAAGCTCCTTATCTGTTGTTTTCTAAAAAAAATGCATAATAATGGATTAATACATGCCTCTCTCACTCTCTCTCTCTATTTTTTAAATTACTTTAATAGAACAAATACATTAATTTTCAAAGTAATTTAATAAAAAAAACAATAGAAAATCTAAATTTAGCATAGAACAAATTTCGAAAAATACACTAGATGCATTCAATGTAAGGAGGAAATCATAAAGATTGTAATGGGGTATAGTGAGAAGTACGCGAAACACAAACACCTACACACAAACACACACACACACACAGAAAGACCTGTTGGATTTTCAAAGCTTGATTGGATTCGGCGGAACATTCTTATAAAATTTGAAGACGAACTGAAAATTTTCGAGGGACTTGTTATTTTTAGAGATCGGTTGACGTTTATCTACTATAATTCACGTTACGAACAAGAATTTAAACTTTTTAGTTACTTGAATGATTATGAAATCTTAAACTCGTTTTAATTTACAGCTGTACGGAGATATCAATTGTTGGCTGTCAACCGCGCAAGGGGACCACCTGGCCAGCTGTTAGTTAACATTTGACATCAAAGTGAATATTAGAACAAAACCTGGCTGGCACCATACTGTTTTCATGGAGGCCGAAGGTTGGAATTATGCAATTAGGTCAATATCACTTGTGTGCAAAGGTATTAGAGGAAACGCTATAAATAGGGTTGGGGGCCTAGGTGTAGAATTCAAAGGTTCTATTCATCTTAAAACAAGCTGCGTCCATATTTTAAGGCTCGCGCGGATTACAGACATTGTGGACTTAGCAATAAAAATGCATTAATAGACATCAAGGAGAAAAAAAATAAGCGATATGATAATTGTTAACTACAAGGACGAGGCGTGAGTGTTGCCGGTCATAGTCATATATTTGGAAAATGCTATATGATGGTTCTGTGTTTATTGAATACAATTAGCATAATCATTCATAACAAATACAAGTTTAAATAAACATAAACACACACACACACACACACACATATATATATATATATATATATATATAGGCTTGCCATACGTCCCGGTTTGGCCGGGACAGTCCCGGATATACTGGGTTGTCCCGGTGTCCCGCCCGGTTGTTGAAATTGTCCCGGTGTAGATTCAGGGCACAGTTTGTTGGAAATAATTGAGCAAAATTATTATATCAGAGAATGATGAATCTGCTATTGCGTGATCAGTAACATCTTGGTAAGTAACACAGTAATACAAATTTACAGAAGTGAAAAATACGAGTGGTACAACAAGTAGAAAACTGTTTTGTTTTGTAAAAATATCATGTTTGTGTACCATTATGAATAAAATAACAAGGATTATCTATTCTATATTTTAAGTGTTTTTTACATTACTGTTTTCATAACCCCCCCCCCCCCCGGAACCGACATCCCTAAACCTAAAGTAAAAAAGACAGAACTGTCCCGGTTGGTCCGTGAAAAAATATGGCAACCCTATATATATATATATATATATATATATATATATATATATATATATATATATATATATATCAACCGTATGTGTTGTTAATTTAATAAATTATACAAATATATAAATCTATGTTCGTTTGTGCTTTGTATATAGCATTACAACATCAATAAAGTTTTCTCTAAAAGTAATGACCTCGCCCCTGAATATTATAGTCAAATAATCATTGAGATGAACCAGATAACCTACAGCGTATAAAAGACGCCACTCAAAAATTGAGATCTGTGAAGATCCCTGTAAGGATGAGATGTTTGTCTCTTAGATCCTATAATGCCTTTCTTATATCCCCTACCTAGCTGATCGTGTAATGGCCATGGGGATCGATCTCATGACCCTCATGTTGACAGTCGAGTGCTTTACCACACGACCATCCGCCCTAACCCTCGAGATAACTTAAACCTTAACTTGACGTAATTTGAAACATGTAATGTGATTTGAAATATAACGTGACTTATCTTGAAAAAATAAGTAGACGTAAGTTAATACATAACAGACGTAGCTTGAAACATAAGTGGACGTAACATGTCAAAATAAATATGCATAACTTGAAACATAACTAGACACAACTTGAAACATATCTAGACACAACTTACATATCTAGACACAACTTGAAACATAAAAAGACGTAACTTGAAACATAAAAAGACATAACTTGAAACATAACTAGACACAACTTGAAACATATCTAGACACAACTTGAAACATATCTAGACACAACTTGAAGCATAAAAAGACGTAACTTGAAACATATCTAGACACAACATGGAACATATCTAGACACAACATGAAACATAAAAAGTCGTAACTTGAAACATATCTAGACACAACTTGAAACATATCTAGACACAACATGAAACATAAAAAGACGTAACTTGAAACATATCTAGACACAACATGGAACATAAAAAGACGTAACTTGAAACATATCTAGACACAACTTGAAACATATCTAGACACAACTTGCAACATAGAAAAGCATAACTTTGAAATATAAATAGACGTAACTTAACAATTCCAGAAATCTTTTTAAAAAAATGGTATGCAATGTGATATGTTTGTTGTTGTTCTACATTAAATGAAATTAATACGAGTGCAATCGATAAGTGCAATAAATAATGTACATTATAACGTTCTTTTTGTTCACGTTTGAAGTATAGCATGACTAAATTAAAAAGAAAATAGTCTGGACATTTTAAAATATATATATATATATATATATATTAAAACTTTTGCACCTCATCGTATGTTGTGAAATTTCAAGTCGCAAAGTCGCACTCCCCTCCACGGGCTAATCCCCCCACAATAGGGCAGATATAATAAGGCATTTGAGGGATTCTATCTATCTATCTATTTATCTATCTATCTCTCCCTCTCTCTCTCTCTCTCTTATATATATATATATATATATATATATATATATATATATATATATACGAATGTCTATATGTGTGTGTTTTGTATGTATGTTTGTATGTATCTCTTTCTCTCTCTCTCGCTCTCTATCTTTAAGAGCGAGAGAGAGAGAGAGAGAGAGAGAGAGAGAGAGAGAGAACAAAGATATAATATAGAAACAAAGATACAAAAGACAGAAAGGTGGATAGATAAATATTTACATAGTTGAAAAGATAATAGACAGATAGATTTATAAAAAAATAGACAGACAGATATATAGATAGATAGATAGACAGATAGATGGATGTCTCTATGCTGATTAACTAGGAAACAGATAAATGACAAACATAGTCTGACATCTTTGACCTCAGTCAAGTATTTCAGAAACTAAAGCCATACACTCGCAACAAGTAAGAAGAAATTCTTGACTGAACACAATGTGTGTGATGGGAAAGGGTGGGGGTGGAAGGGTGGAGTATAGCTCCGAGCTGGCCCACAACTACAATTGAATCGTCCTACCACGTCATTGACGTTTCCATCACCTTATTGACACTGAAAACTGTGCACTGGAAGGAGATTGTGTAAGATTGTGAATAGCCATATAGTTTGGGGAAGACTGATTGGTTGATAACAGACTGTGCCTTGTTTGATTGAACATCACTGAAAGTGAATCGTTGTTGTTTTTTTTTTTTTATTTCGTACATACAATAGTGAGGGGGGGGGAGGGAGGGGGTTGTAGATCATCGTGAAGATCGTTGAGAAACTGCGCACTGTCTTATATATACCATACATCTGCGTTGAGTTTTTGATAAGCCCATACAGTGCTGCCTCGAGATACGAATTGAATTAGTTCCTTGACGTTGCTCGTACGTCAATTCGCTCGTATCTTAAAGATATTTATCCAAATGAAATTAATTGAAATGACATTGATTCGTTCCAGCCCCAAAAATGCCACCCCAGTTGTTTTTTGTTACGTTTTTTTTTTTGAATAAGAAAAATTTATTTAAAAATGACAATTTTTGTGGGGGGGTGGTTTTGGTTTTTTTGTTTGTTTTTTTTTTTTGTTTGTTTTAATTGAAAAGTATTGAATATGAAACATACATTAAAGAGAATGTAAAAAATCATTAACTGGTTTTATCAAGTGTATTTACTTGGAAAGTAGCCAACTTGATCGTACGAAAGATGCTGGCGGCGGAGTAAGGGTGGTGAGCAGTGGCGTAGCGCCCGGGGTACAGTACCTTTTTTTAGCGCCCACCATTCGAAAACCATATAATATTACATGTAAAATATAAATTTGGCGCCCCTTTGTGAGTAGTGCCCGGAGCATAATGCCCCCATTGCCCCCCCTCACTACGCCACTGGTGGGGAGATAGCCGGTGGAGCTTAAAGATTATTGTAACGCCTTTAGCTGGTAATATACACTTTATCGACTCCTTCTGTTTCAGCACGGCACATATCATTGAACTAATTCGCTAGTAGTGTCTCGGCAAGTCAGTCACTCACACACCTTGCTCATTATTGCAGTCAATTTATGTAGCGTATTGCATTAGACATATCTTGTTTATTGCAGTCAATTTCTGTAGCGTATTGCATTAGGCATATCTTGTTTATTGCAGTCAATTTCTGTAGCTTATTGCATTAGGCATATCTTGTTTATTGCAGTCAATTTCTGTAGCGTATTGCATTAGGCATATCTTGTTTATTGCAGTCAATTTCTGTAGCGTATTGCATTAGACATATCTTGTTTATTGCAGTCAATTTCTATAGCGTATTGCATCGGAGCATATTTTGTTTATTGCAGTCAATTTCTATCATGCGTCATTGCATTAGACAGATCTTGTTTATTGCAGTCAATTTCTATAGCGTATTGCATTAGACATATCTTGTTTATTGAATTCAATTTCTATAGCGTATTGCATTAGACATATCTTGTTTATTGCAGTCAATTTCTATAGCGTATTGCATTAGACATATCTTGTTTATTGCAGTCAATTTCTATAGCGTATTGCATTAGAGATACCTTGTTTATTACAAATGAACAGTACTTAGAGATAGTGTTTATTAGGTTTTACTTTCACTGACTGGATGCGAAATTCCTAAAAAAATCCTTATCCTGGGAACTGATGCATTAAGATAATGTTCAATTAAATATCGGTAAGATTTCATAAATAGTAAACAGTAGAAAATAAAAAGACTGACAAAAGAGATACGAAAACAGAGAAGCTGACCGACAGATCTAAAACTGTATTTCCAATCAGCCAATCCATAATCAATAACATTAAAGCATTGACATACTAGCTGTAGTAGAACAGCCCTTTTAGGAATGTAAAACACTTTCATGTGACAGGATTCGGTAAGATTATAAAGAACACGATTTCTCAATTACAAAAAATTCAATATCTTAAAAGGCGTTCCATTACAACCAACAATAGGTAGCGTATTAACAAAACAAGCGAGAAATAGAGCAAAAAAAAAAACTGAGTTTAAGTTGGATGTTATATATATTTTTGCCCTACGGATCAATAAATTACAATACGCTAAATGAACTATTTTTTAAAATTTATTTTTTAAATTATGAGGCTAATAATTTAAACTCATGACACAAAAGCATTTACCTGTGAGTTAAAAATTATCTGAAAGTAAATGTGTAATTTGTTAGTTGATTAAAAATGTTTCATTTTTTTTAATGATTTGTTGTTGATGTTAAGTAAATAGCTATCTTTTGACTTTAAGTATATATTTTTTTAACATCTGTATAAAACTCAGGGACGAGGCGTGAGTGTTGCCGGTCATAACTTATATGTATAGATGTCTTTATGCTATATAAAAGGACAAACGAACAAAGATCTACATATTTGTATAAAGTATTGGACTAACAGCGTGGCTAATTGCTTTTATTTAATTTCAACAGATATAGTTGATATATGTATTTCTTTTTATACTAATTGTGGTAATTAAAACGGTTAGTTAATTTTCTGTGCCATCCCTTACAAAGCTAAAAGGAAAGTGAAGATGAAACGAGCAATGTAAGCATCTTCCAGGGCTGGACCTAGAGGCGTGGGAGGCGTTTTGTCGTGCCTCCGTGCGTTTATTTGTTTCGTAAATACTTGTAAGTATTGGAAATGTATTATAAATTCAATTGTGTAATGCATATATTTGTAAAAAAAAAATTATAAAGACGTTTCTTTATATTTGAAAAAAAAATTATTGTCTCTTAAATCTAACTACAAGTGGTTTGTGGTTACTGAAATAGGACTCATAATTGAAAACATTCTAAATTATAGTCATTCAATCGTCCGAAAACTCCGTCAATTGTTGCATAGCTCTGATACTTTCAATTAAACTCAGAACACAAGCTTACTATTTCATTTGATGAGTTTCTTAATAAATCTTGGTGAAACTACGTGCTGCAGTATTTCGCACCAAATGAACGGGTTATTGAACGTACAAGGTGTATATATAATATATAAGCCCCTTAGGAGCCCTGAAGCCCGGCCCTCAGAGGTCCTATCGCAAAATGAACTTTTGATGTGCACATGGCAGGCCAAGACCTACAAAATGATATATACATCATGGGTCTAGGACTTATGGTTGTTGAGATCTAGGGTGATGACGGACGGACGGACAGACAAAACGGGGACAATAGAGCATTTTTTTTCGAAAATGCTCTAAAAATAAATTTACATGAAACATTATTTGATTAATTTACAGAGTTTAAAAGTTGATACGATAAGCTATCTTTCTCTGTCATTATTTGTTGCAATAAGATGATCTTTAGTGACATATAGAAAAAACATTAAAGCAAGATACATTTGCTGCAACAGATGGACCTTTAGGCGTGGCTGACTGCCATTAATATAATTTGTTAGTATGGTAGTGGAATCAGTGTGGTGGCAAAATGTACTTTTAACAATTTGAACCTTTTTTAATAAACCAAAGTTACGATCTGATCAGTATTGGATCAAAGGTTGAAATGATAACGACATTTTAGGTGAGGAAAATATACCTGCCTAGTTTAACGAAACGTGGCTGAAAAACCTTAGATCTTGATATGTAGAAGGGTAAGAATCAAAGATTATTTAAAAGGTGACCATAATTGTGTAATATTAGGATTACATTTATTGCCAACAAATTAGACCACTGGGAGTGTCTTCTGCCACAATTTAAAGTAGTTCTGATTTTTTTGTATCCTTGTCTAGAGACATTTCCAGTTGTGGCGATATTTACTATTTCAAAGATATTTCTATTATTTGTACTAAGTGTCCAACAAATCCTTGCACATGTAAAAATAATAAACTATTGCGCGTGATGATATTCTTTAAAAAAAATTGCAGTTTCTTCGAGTTTCTTAAAGTCTTGAAAAATGAAAACGAATAAATCCATTCTTATTCTTTAAGTTTGTTTACGATAATTTTGTAAAAATTTTACCTTCTTGTAATTTAAACCCCGCGATTCTCAACCGGTGGTACGCGTAACACAACTTACAACTTAAAACTTACAACTTACAACTTAAAACTTACAACTTACAACTAACAACTTACAACTAAAAACTTACAACTTACAACTAAAAACTTACAACTTACAACTTAAAACTTACAACTTACAACTTATAACTTAAAACTTAAACTTACAACTTACAACTTACAACTTAAAACTTACAACTTACAACTTAAAACTTACAACTTACAACTTACAACTTAAAACTTACAACTTACAACTTATAACTTAAAACTTAAACTTACAACTTACAACTTACAACTTACAACTTACAACTTACAACTTACAACTTACAACTTACAACTTACAACTTAAAACTTACAACTTACAACTTACAACTTACAACTTAAAACTTACAACTTACAACTTACAACTAAAAACTTGCGAACTTAGTTGTGAGAGTACGCGCAGACATACTTTTTCATCCTATGGAGAGCTGTCGCGAAGAAGATTGAGAATCGCTGTTCTAAGCTATGAGTTTTATATTGTTTTACTATACACTCTATTTGCTATAAAAATCTTTATTCTAATGGTGCGTTTCTGTTAATACCCTGCAGCATTTAGCCAGCTATTACAAACCATGTTTTGTTGTATGAGATGTTGTTTTTGTTTTTTCAAAGTCTCATATGACATATCACCCATAGCAAAGAAATAATATATAATTGCAGGCGTAGAATTATATTGAAAAACTATATAACGATAAGGATTAGCATTGTAAAATTTATAAAGCTTATTTCCTGTTCATACGTTTTGTATTTTATATTTTATTTTCAAACAAGCCATAAAAATAAAAAGAACTAAGTAAAATAAGTGGAAGTGAAGTTTATTGTAATAATTTTTTTAGCCAAGTATTTCTTTTTGTAATACGTGGAAGCACTTGAAAAATTGATTTTAAAAAAAGCCCGCCTTCAATCTATGCTCACGGTGTAATTTTCTTAAGGGGGCGGTGTGGAGTCCAAATAACCGCCTATACGCCAAAAAAAAAAGTTATTTGGCTGGAAAAAAAAAAGATAAAAGCCAAACAATATAGAGTCAAAGAAAGAATAAACCCAAATTTTCGGCGGTTATCTTGGAAAACTGGTCACCATTATTGTACAGATCCCGGGATCACAATTTTAAGCTCCTTTAAAAAAAAATATCTAAATGTTAAACAATGAGATTTTCATTATTTACTCACCTTCATGGGCATTTTTCAATTTTTCTTATATTTATTATTATCTAAATTTCCTCGTATAGAACCAAAAAACCAAGTGAGATATCCGAATTGTATGGCCATAAACTTGCATGTGTAACGGGTCGTAGATAATTTCTGCAAAATTTCATTACTATAGTTTGACCAAAAAAAAAATAACTTTCACGCGCTTTAACTTGGCCAAAAGTTACCTTGGTATTCTATATGTGTATGTGAAGTGTACACAAAATGTAAACATTTTGGTGGTAACAAGCACTGATGATAAATACCCTGGCTGTTAATACAGTGTTGTACAATGTTATGCATAGTTTCCATACGTTGCATAAATATAACATATATATATATTAAGTTAACTATTGCGACAGGGGGAAGGGGGCTCATATTTCAATACCTATAAGTTATCACAAATTTCTATAAATATTTGTATCACCTTAATGACTTAGCATATTAATTATTATGTAGAATGCGTATTTTTAAAACGTTTTTTTTTTTTTGTGCATATTTTTTGTAAAAGTCAGTTTTAATAACACGAGCACAATATGAATAACTTGCAAATTGTTTTCCGCATTTAACAAAAGATTATTTCTTGAATCAATAGGAAATGTGTTTCAAGATAAAACGTTGGGAAACATTGCATCATATGAATGATAACAGCCGGATCAATAAATCTTTTTCTTGAGAGGATAACATAAAAGAGTTGTTGTTTTTTTTTTATAAACAAACAAAAAAAAAACTACATAATTTTTTATTACTTTAAGGAGAAAACCATTATAACGATAACTGAAGTTATAATACATGAAATAAAAGAAAACTAAAACACGAACAGGTGCATACATTAATACACATTTCGGGTAACGGTCTGGTGTTCTTTTATCGGTCACAAATACCGGAAATACTTCCATGACAGTAACGATTGACATAATACGTGATTATAAAAAGTCAGAGGTCACTAATAGGATCAACGTTAGTAGAATAAAAAAAATAATACATTGTCCCTAATAAGACAGAGGATTGATGTGTTGAGGAAAAAAATAATGAAACACATAGTCCCTGTTATCAGGACCGCAACCGGATAACTTAGGAGCCTTGACAAACTCTGACAATAGAGGTCCCAAAGGTCAATCAGTTTTCAAGAAACTTGTCTTGATTTAATGTTTTCTCACATTCAAAAAGTTCGCAAATTGATGTTATCACTTAGGATACTCCTCATATCGTCATTTCGACATCTGGAAAATCGCACCGAGCCAATGTCATAAACATGTACGCAGATATATATGTTTGCATTACAAAAACTACATTGATAGATACGCTAATTTAAAATATTTCTCTTTTTTTATTAAACATTTTTTGTATCTGTTTCAGATTGTTTCTAGACAATTAGAGTCATTACAAAAAATAGTTTTTAAACAAATGATGAAAATTGAAACCTCTTCCAACATTTCTCTATGAAAGTACAATGTTGACTGACGGCCTTAGTGCTGAACAAAAACAAAGCCGAGAGATAGATCCACAGGGATTAAATAGCGACGGTCGACAGAAAACCCAGAAAAGGAGAAAGAGTCGCAAGGAATCTAAGGACTCCGCCATTTCAGACGTGAGTACCACTGTGGTGGTGAGCAGGCAAACGTCTATAGATAGCGGGGCAGGTGCTGAGAACGAAGAGGAAACCAATGCCAACGGTCCAGTCGGAATAGAAAGCGGCCAGTTTACGAATCAGGGCAGTTTGAACAGTGAGGGCGGCACTGTTAGGCTAATGTCCGGCTCAAAGCTGCAAAGGCGTGGATCCGAGTCGGTGATTGGGATGAAACGTAAAGTTGATGACGCGGACAGAGTGAGAAGAGTCAGTGCTGTTCGAAAATCAGGTAACAGTAATCTTGTAGCGGCGTCAGTCTCACCCCCCTCGCCTTACGCCGCGTCTCCGCTCCTGTCATCCCCCAACGCCACGGAGAGGTCAGCGAACAGCCCTTCCACACCGCGAAGGTCTAAGTCGCCGGAGCTGTCCAACGCCGTGCGCACGAGGCAGGAGCGTATCCAGCGTGAGATGGCCATCGCAGAGACTCGGTCCAAGCTGAAGCAAAGTCGCACAGGAGAAAAGCCGCAAAGCGTGATGGACGGTGACAGTAAGAAAACCAGATTGTCAAAGAAAGTTCTAGAGAGAGCCAAATCTCTGGAGATTTCAAAGCTAAAATACGCTGACAAAATTTCCTTGCTGAACAGCAAAGCCAGCAGTCAGTCACTGGACGCAGTCAAGTCAATGGAGGAAAGCTACTCCAGACAGCGGTACAGGTCAAAGAGCGAGAAGCGGTATGTTGTCAGTCTAGGACATGACAATAAGATCGCTTCAAAACTGAACAAAAACCTTGCAGATGTTTCAGAAACGTCGTCGTTGGCGAGCAATTACACTAGGCGTGCAAGGGAGTCGGACAATCCCGCCAACCTGCAGGATGTTGCTACCAGCACTGCTGGCATGGAGACGGCCAGAGCATCGGCCGTCGTGCTGAATGTTTCAGACTCTTTGCCCTCGAGTCGTTTGGAATCCGTAACAGTTTTGCCACGCCTGCCAGACCTTGTGAATGAACCATGTGCTCATAAGAATCACTCAAGTGAAACGATCCCGTCCTCCGAGAGCAGTAAAAATTCCCCCGCCTCCATTGTTTCCAATAGATCAGACATTCCCGGAGTGGGTGGTAGAGTGGCTCATATAGATAGTGGTAAACACGTTGTTGTAGACGCCTCTGCCAATGAAGTGGAGAAGAAAACTTTCTTGACACTCAATTCGATTCTGAGAGATGATCTTCCACCGATACCTAGCACGGTAAGTAACTTTGTTGATGTAACGTGTCAGCTTGTAAACGGAGAGAAATATTATGCTCTGAGCATATATCAGGGGAG
Organism: Bulinus truncatus; assembly: GCA_021962125.1. Lineage (NCBI taxonomy): Eukaryota > Metazoa > Mollusca > Gastropoda > Planorbidae > Bulinus > Bulinus truncatus. The sequence continues at coordinate 1,358,880 of JAGDYQ010000178.1, forward strand.
GTCACTCAAGAGCGTAACCATTCATCACAAAATAATGTTAAGAGCTGCACATTGGCTAATTCTTAAAAATGTAGTAAAACGAAAAGAAATTTGTGAAATAATCGAAAAACTGGATGTTCGTAGACCGAATGAAATTCAAATTAGAGCTACGTTAGGCGATTGCTAGTACCAGCTCAATCATTAAACTTCGTATGGTAAGCAAAGAATATAGAGTGAATATTATTTAATAGTAAATTAGTATTAATTTTCAATTACGATAGAAAAAAGATAATTTATAGCGTTGTAAGTTGTTTGTAATCAATTAACAGCTTTATGAAATAAAGATCTGTATAACCTTTTTAATTTACATTTACCCCCCTCCCCGGACAAAACATTGTTAATGGCTTTTCAGATTTCGTAATTAAAATGAACATCTATAGTTTGAAATATGCGCAATTTTTTGTCGTTAAAATGTGGCCCTCAGCCTGTCAAGCTAGCATCCCATTACTGAAGATTGTTAATTCGTCCCAGACGTATGACCAAAGACACAATTTATTGCGATTTAAAACATGCTATTTACAAACAGTAAAATATCCTCTCGTCGTGCTCTTATTTCGAGATAAAAGCTTTCCAGAAAACGTGGATAGATCCTGGCCATTTCTGCACATGACATAGTGAAAATGGGCACAACATATTATTTATTTATTTTATAAATAATGTATAATGTATGCATGTCTTTTTTTTTTAAAAACGGTAAACTAAATAAACCTAGATTGCAATGGATCGAACTGAAAAATATATTAACATTCGCTTTGGACAAACATCTCTTTGAAAGAAAAATTGGCTGAGATGTCGCCACAAGTATAAGAAACTATTTATTAGTTCCGCGCCGAAACTTGATTCCCCCCCCCTCCCAATGAATTATTACAATATGATGGGCAGAACGAAGGTCACTACATGCAGACAACATTTTAGGGTCGTAGTAACAGTATAGCAGGACGCCCGAGCAATATGGTATGATTGGAACCATGTATAAGATATTAAGACATTTTTATTGCCTGTTGTGTAGGTTGTTCGGCTAGTATTATATAACACTGTTGACTTCTCGTATAAAACGTCGACTTGCCATATAAAGGTGTCCACTTGTCTTATAAAATTGTCGACTTGTCGTATAAAGGTGTCAACTTGTCTTATAAATTGTCGACTTGCCATATAAAAAGGTGTCAACTTGTCTTATAAAATTGTCGACTTTCATATAAAGGTGTCAACTTGTCTTATGTCTTACAAAATTGTCGACCTGTCGTAAAAAATATTCTTTGTAACATTTAAAAACAACAACAGTGAATTAACTTCCGCCAGTGTTTATTGATTCCCCAAGATACAAAAAAAATGTTGGATTTGCCTCTCAATGGCTAGTCTCAGTCTAAAAAAAATGTTGGATTTGCCTCTCAATGGCTAGTCTCAGTCTAAAAAAAAATGTTGGATTTGCCTCTCAATGGCTAGTCTCAGTCTAAAAAATGTTGGATTTGCCTCTCAATGGCTAGTATCAGTCTAAAAAAATGTTGGATTTGCCTCTCAATGGCTAGTCTCAGTCTAAAAAAATGTTGGATTTGCCTCTCAATGGCTAGTCTCAGTCTAAAAAAATGTTGGATTTGCCTCTCAATCGCTAGTCTCAGTCTAAAAAATGTTGGATTCACCTCTCAATCGCTAGTCTCAGTCTAAAAAATGTTGGATTCACCTCTCAATCGCTAGTCTCAGTCTAAAAAATGTTGGATTCACCTCTCAATCGCTAGTCTCAGTCTAAAAAAATCAACCACCCCTGATATTAATAAGTAATGTACAGACAAAATATTGTACATGTACTATCTCTAATTTGTACATTTTCATTATTATCCTTTCTAATAACATCCGTTCTAAATTGCATACTGCAACATGTGCAATCTCTATTCTCTTCCCCAATAAGTAGCTATAAAAAAAAAAGCCTGTGTTTGATCGATTCCAAACTTAGAATCCTTGAATTAAAGTCTGAAGTAACATTTCCACTATTTGTACTCTACCTGTTACTTCCTTAGATACCGTGGACTTGTTGTCAGCTGTTAGTGCACAGTTAGTGCGCCACCACATGTAGACTCTGTTTTTTTAAACTGCTCAATGCACAGTCTTCAGGGAAATCTTTGTTTCCATTTAACCGGGATGTTAATGATCGAGTTACTATTAGGTCTTTGGACTGAATAGCCTCATTGTGGGCTTTGGTAATGTTGTTTTAAACACTACTATTAAAGTAGGAAAAGATGGGTGTCGGTATGGGGTGCTCAGGGAAGGGTGATAGTGTTGGGACGGAGGTGTGACTGGGGCGATAGAGGAGCGTATTGTGTGTATGTGTGTGGGGGTGGGGGTCAGTCAGGGAAATGAGTAAAGGTGAGACAGGGGGGATTTTACTATAATATATATATATATATATAATATATATATATATATATATATATATTAAATGGTTATAAGTGTGTATAATTGGGAAGCATGGTTATCCACATCGTCGAACAGAAAAACAACGTAACTTGACATACCACTCATTTATGCACCGATAAAGGCAAATTAGGAATTGTATGTCCAATTGTTCACTTTTGAGATCTACATATTTTGGGCCTTTAAATTTTCAATATTATCATTATCTATATTCATTTAGGGGACATAATTTATTAACAATTGTTCGAGAGCTCACCTGGAGAGAATATTAATGAGTGTTTTTTTTTTTTTGAAAAAAAAATATCTCAAATTAAATGAAGTTGGGGGGGGGGGAGGGGGGCTGAGTCTGGGTAATTAGTACAAGATGAAACTGAAGGTTTGACCATCCCCTCGTTGATGAATTCAGGGGTTCTCAGCAGGTCTCCCGCCCCTTACTAGGACACAAGTGTCCTCACACTGTACTATTTACCGTCACGTTAAATAACGAATGAAGCTTACTGTTATTTTTAGGGATGTGACGAAGTTCGAATTCGAATCCGACGACATTCGAACTTCGACGTTTTTTTGAGCAAATTCAAATCCGACGGATTTTCAAAAAAAAAACTTTCGTCGGATTCGAATTTGAAAAATTACCGTTTTCAGATCAAACACGGCCGTAGAAATCGTAACTAAAATTTAAAAAACTAGAGACTTTCCAAAACCCGAAATAAAGAAAAGTTTAATCTGCCATTAATTAATTTCAAGTACTGGGGCTTCATGTGAGTGTGACAATAAACAGTATGACAGTTAAACAACTGACATTGGAGTTATAGTAAACAGTACAGAAAGAACAAAAACAACAGACATTTCCAGACAATGTTTTGTTTAGTAGTGTAAGGTTACATGTTTCAATTTGGTTGTTATGCCGTGAAATGAGATCGACTCAGTTGCCAGCTGATTGTGCTTGACTGATATGACTTCAACTTGTAGAATATTTCTTGAATAGTTACAAGTGAGAACAGCATTACTGTACTTTTTATTTTTAATACATTCTTTCTTTGTGCATGAAAATTAGATAAGAAATACGACAGAAGTAGAATTGAAGAGAATTGTATTTTATGCAAAGCATATTGTACTGATGATTAATTAGCAATGTGGCTACCTGTGCTTTGTAATTGTTTATGCTGCTGTTCATGCAAAAAGAAATGCTAAAAAACCTCGTTGTCGGTGGCGGCACGGGACTGACACCTTGGTATACCCCCATTTAGCCAAGTGTTGACCAAATCCGAATCCGCATTCGAATCCAACGGATTTATATTTGCCAAATCCGAATCCGACGGATGCGGATTTTCATCAGCTCCGTCACATCCCTAGTTATTTTGACTGGCATGAACACTCCTTACAGACTTATAAATGATTAAACTTAATATTGATTGACTTGAAATTTAAGATGGCATTAACATGTTTACCCATTTAAAGCTGGGTTAACTTGTGGGACGACTTTGCACCAAATAACACCTGGAAAAAAGTCGAAGGTTCTCACTGAGGATCGAACCCAGGACTCCTGACTTAAGTTGGGGAAGTAAAGACACAATCCCTTCATATGCCGAGGTTATAGAAACAGATGAATTCTACACTTCATCTTCCCCGATGGCCCTTTACGGCTAAGGGAACTTAAAACTAACATGTTTAAATTGTCTGCTTCTCTGTTCTTTTATACCCAATAAGTATATTACACTCAATAAGTATATTACTTTCAATAAGTCTGCTAACCCAATAAATTGATTACACCCATTGTTTATTACTACCAATAAGCAGGGCTGGATTTACCGCCGGTGATGCCGGGGATATCCCCGGCTCTGAGAACTGTCCCCCCCCCCGGCTCTGCTTTAGCTAATATATCCCTGCCGGGGATGAAATCATAGATATTTATCCCCGGCTCTGCAGAATTTTTTTTTTCAACCCCGACACTGCCAATAAGTCTTTTAATCTAAAACCACTGAGTTGAAGTATTCAATAGGACCGATGACATGTTTGTCAGTAAAAGTTTTATTTAAAAAATTAAAACTTGTCAAATTCATTCAAGTGAATTATTTTAATATATATCTCTCCCTCTTTTCATCCCTCGTCCAGGAGGATAGCCAGGAATCCACTGTGCTGGACTGGAGGCCTGTATTCCGTGCCGAGATGCTACGTCTACGTAAGGAGGTCAACGACTTCAGGCAGTTTTGTGCCAAGCAGGTTATTAGACTACGATGTGACTATTACTTGTGGCTAATGTGTGGCAACTGTTTAGCTAATGTGTGGCAACCGTTTAGTTACTGCGTGGCTACTGTCTGACTACTACGTGGATACTTTGAGATTACTGTGGGGCTACTGACTACTGGGTGACTACTGTGAGATTACTGTGGGGTTACCGTCTGAATACTGAGTGACTACTGTGAGATTACTGTGGGGTTACCGTCTGACTACTGGGTGACTACTGTGAGATTACTGTGGGGTTACCGTCTGACTACTGGGTGACTACTGTGAGATTACTGTGGGGTTACTGACTACTGAGTGACTACTGTGAGATTACTGTGGGGTTACTGACTACTGAGTGAATACTGTGAGATTACTGTGGGGTTACCGTCTGACTACTGAGTGACTACTGTGAGATTACTTGGGGGTTATCGTCTGACTACTGAGTGACTACTGTTGGGCTAGTGTGCGACTGCTGTCTGACTACTGTGTGGCTACTGTCTGACTACTGTGTGACAATAGTGTGACTGATGCTTTTGACAGCTGTGTCACTATTGCATATATCATAATTATGTGGCGGCTTTGTGTGATAATTATGTGACGACTCAGTATTCCCGGCGAAAAATATCTAATTGCTAATCATTTAATAGAGATGGTAGCAGCACAATAGGTGCATTAAAAACTCATGTGTGTCAAATCAAAGCATAAAAGGTTTTCTTAATCATTCATCCATGAATTTGAATATCATCTCTCATGTTGGTTAATATTTTGAAATAAATTTTAGACCACAGACTGGGTATGTGAGTAATTGCTGTGATATAATTTGCCTCATTGCTTGTCGTGCACTCTTTCGTAACAACGAACAATATCACACGCTGGTCACATGACTTACCGATCATACTAAATTGGGAGTAGCTTATACCAATAAGCACACTGTTTATTTATGTGGAAAAAACACATACAGTTTGCCGAACTGATAAGAAACTGTTTAATATACTGTCTCGGGTCTACTTTTATGACCTGACCACATTGTGTATAAATAGTATTAGGGCTACTAATCAAACAATACGTATTTATTATTAATTAAAGAAATTAATTTGATTAGATATTTTAGTCAGTATGTGGTTAATATTTAAGATCGAAAATTTAGATATCTCTTTTGGTAACGACATAATTTAAACTTGTTGAATTATAATCTTAACTTGAATATAATGAATCGCTAAGCGTATAAAGAGCTACATTTTACATTGATATTTTAGTCAGTACATTTGAATATGATGCGTATAAAAAATTTTATTGATCGATCACATTGTTATAGTTTTTATTTTCTTCTACTACATGTATAAACTATTAAAGTTAAAAAAAAAAACACAAAAGTTTAAAAAAAATGCACGGACGTCGTCTGGTATCAAGTAGGTAATGGTGCATGATACGTTTTAATGTTGTGGTCATTAGCAGCTGGCTCGGTTCGATTTGTAACCTGGTGTGTTTGTTTAAAAGAGATGTTGACCTCATTTAGAGGGGATACGCAGCTTTGTCTTCATTTCTTCTTTATTGTCAAACAATCTACGCCAACATCTTTGCTACAAACAACAACATATCGCCATATGTCTAAATATTTACTATAAATATTCTATATCGTTATCCTAGTTATAAACACTTTATCAACATCCTAGAGACAAACAATCTTTAATCGATCTTCGATATAAACACTCTATCGACATACTTACTATAAACAGTCTGTGCCAACAAATTTGCTATTTTAACAATATATGTTGACATCTTTTGTTATAGTTACTAAAAGCCAACATCTTTGATATAGGCCAGTGGTCCCCAACCTTTTTCTCACCGCGGATCGGTCAACGATTGATAACTTTACCGCGGCCCGCTGTGGCGTGGGGGGATGAGGGGGTGATTAAAGGAAATAAATAAAAAGTAAATTAGTGAATGTTTCTTGGGCGGCCCAGTATCATTTGATTCACGGACAGGTTCCGGTCCGCGGCCCAGGGATTGGGGACCACTGCTATAGACAATCGAAGTCTATATTTTTACACTAAAGATACTTCTTCGACATTGCTGAGTTAACCGTCCATTTCAACATATAGCCTTACAAGCAATCCCTGAAACAAGCCCTGAGTCTTAATCATTCTGACAATAAGGTCTTTATAAACGGTTTAAGGTTGTTTATTTTCAAATATCATTTTATGTTTGAGTGAAACCATTGACAACATGCATAATGTCAAATCTTTAGAATGTAAACCTTCACTTTTGTTTCATCGCTTTTTGTTACTTTTTGTTTGTATTTACAACGAATAAAAAAAACTTATCGATTTATTAACCGATTCAACTATTTAATTCATTTTTTGTGTGTAATACTTGCGCATGAAGAGACTCATCTGAGTGAACACATTTTTGAAATCCTAAAATTACGAGAAACAATATATTGAGAGAATTGAGATAATCAATAAAATAATGGTTTTCAAAGCAGCGAAGATAAATTTTACCGAAAGAAATCAATTAACAAGATTAATTTAGCTTTTCGGCCTGTACAAATTTAGAGAGAAATAAAAAAAATACATTTTTGTCAAAGAATTAAAGGCGAAAAATTATTGATTTTTTTATGTCAAAATATTGCTGTATTTGTATAATGGTATCTGTATAGCGGGATCTGTATAATGGTATCTGAATAATGGTATCTGTATGGCGTGATCTGTATAATGGTATCTGTATAGCGGGATCTGTATAATGGTATCTGTATAGCGTGATCTGTATAATGGTATCTGTATGGCGTGATCTGTATAATGGTATCTGTATAGCGTGATCTGTATAATGGTTGTATAGCGTGATCTGTGTAATGGTATGTGTATGGCGTGATCTGTATAATGGTATCTGTATAGCGGGATCTGTATAATGGTATCTGTATAGCGTGATCTGTATAATGGTATCTGTATAGCGTGATCTGTGTAATGGTATGTGTATGGCGTGATCTGTATAATGGTATCTGTATAGCGGGATCTGTATCGTTCTGTCTAAATGTATCGAGATTGTATTGTAATCTAAATTTTATCTCATTAGCTAATGACGTGTATTTCATCTTAATATATCATTATGTCCAATCACAACAGGTAGAACAAAACGCTTTAGTTTTACAGAATTCATGGAATAAACATTCTGAGCTTCCAACGAATCATTCCAAAAACGGACTTCCGTAAGTGATTTTTCTTTGTTTTAATGATGCATTAAAAAAAAAACAACTGAAATTAGACTCTATGTACATTTAACAACATGACCTGTAGTCAGTGGCGTACTAGGGGGGAGCGGTGGGTGCGGTCCGCACCGGGCGGCACTTTTTATTACTTTTTAGGGGTGGGGGCGGCAAAAATGTATAGATTAAATTGAAATACCTAAATGAGAGGGCGGCAAAATCGTCTTCCGCCCTGGGCGGCCGATACCCACGCTACGCCGCTGCCTGTAGTGCCGGATTTACAGTAAAAGTATGCAGTGCTCAGGACATTAAGGAAAATCGGAGCATCATAACAATAATTCATCGCCAAATTTATCCTTTAAATTTTTTAATTTACTAACAATATGTTTTATTTTATTAAAAAAATTAGAAGCACCCGTTAAATTGAGCCCCGCAATTCGTAAGGCAAGCCCTGTTTGCAGCTGTGGGCCATGAATGGTCAGGCATAAGTTCGAATAAAAAAACCGCATCATATTTTTTTATGTATAGCTGAACCGTTGTTACTTTTGTATTAATATTTTTACGAGCATAAGAGTTTACATATTGGTAAGAAAAAAAACTCGATTTTTAAAAATTATAATAAAATTATATACAAGTAAAACATATCTTTTTTCATCTCTTGGAGAAAAATGCGTGGGTACTGCAGAGAGAGATTCAAACATATATAAATGATTTCTATATTCACCTTTCAGTCCAATTATTGCACCCAATCTCACGGAACAACTTCAAGACGTAGACATAAACTTACAACTGTTACACAGGAAGCAAAGGATCCTGGACATTGAAACCGAACTTGGCTCTAAAGAAAAACAGCTTTCAGAAAAACAGAGAAACCTTGAGGAATACGAAAAAGAGGTAGGTGACACAAACATGACCTTGTCAAGTTTTAGGAAAATTACAATATACAACTTCGCCATAAACAAAGATTTGATTTGTTGAACATAAAGTAAGCCTATGTGGCTTCGATATAAACAAAGACTGACTTACAATATAGAAGTATCTTTATGGGGGATCCATTGGCGATAGAGGGGCCCTCGGAAACCTCCAAGTTTGCCTTTCATAAGAATGACTCAGGTGTGTGTGTGTGGGTGGGGGTGTGTGGATGGAGGAGATGAACGGTAAAGCTAGATTAGCAAATTACATAATGTCCAGATGTTGATGTCATTTATTTTTATTTTAAATCAAAAAAAATATTCTTTGTCGTGTAAATACTATCTGTGTGTGTGCGTGCGTGTGTGGGAGGGAGAGTATTTGTTTTTCAGTCGGACATTACGTAGAAAAAAAAACAACAATGGCTGTGAAAATCACTATTGTTATTTAGCTCAATCAATGTTGTACCACCAGCTACGTTGTACATTGAGCTTGGCCCAAGGCTCAGGGACCTAGAAACTTTAGGGTTCTCAAAATTGATGGGGGTGGGAGATTTTTATTTTTTCAAAAGAGCCTCGCCCCCCCCCCTGAAACATTTCTCAATAATCAATAAGCTCAATCACATGTTACCACTGTTCTCGTTATTGAAGGCATGGAGACCGCGGCTGAAAGGTGGTTGGAGGCCCTCAACAGCTGAATATATTATAGGATGGCCATCTTCCAGTATTTAGCGAGACGGTGATAACACTGATGTATATGCGGGGATAAATGTACACATTGTTTTGTGTAGAAAGAACCTTTTTGACAGAGTGATAATATAAAGGGTTCCGTCATAATATTGGTTTTTGGTTACCTATGCTTGCAATCTTATGCTGCTGAGAAATAAATTGGAAATCGCAACTTGTATAAAATAGAACTAAAGCATTGTAGAATTATTTGCATGAAATGCCGCTGTACACACTAAAGAATAAAGTCATTATACAATAATAAAGTCTAGTAAACTAATGAAATGCAAACAATGGGATCATAATTTTCATTGATTAATTCCTACTAATTAGGAACAGTACACAACAAGTACATTTTTATTTTGCTTGTGTATGTTTTGTCTTTTATTTCCTCTTGTCTAATTATTAATTTATTGTATCCATTCGTACACGATCAGATCCTAGAAGTTGAATCTCTACTGAATCAACGTCAGGCTATTTGTGACCGTCGTCAGAGAACACTTGTCAACCTTGATGAGGTAAAAATTATTGATGGTAGTTTAATTAATGACCTCCTAGGGCTAAACTATTCCAGTGGTAAACAACACATGAAGTTGTCCGCTAGACGCTATCACAAATAAGAATTTGAATGAGGTCTGAATAATGTCATTTTATTGAAGTAGTGATGAGTTTAAAGATCGACTAGAATATGTTAATTATTGATATGTGATAGTTGTTAGTCCCTCAGTGAAGGTATGTGTGATAGTTGTTAGCCCCTCAGTGAAGGTATGTGTGATAGTTGTTAGCCCCTCAGTGAAGGTATGTGTGATAGTTGTTAGCCCCTCACTGAAGGTATGTGTGATAGTTGTTAGCCCCTCAGTAAAGGTATGTGTGATAGTTGTTAGTCCCTCAGTGAAGGTATGTGTGATAGTTGTTAGCCCCTCAGTGAAGGTAAGTGTGATAGTTGTTAGCCCCTCAGTAAAGCTATGTGTGATAGTTGTTAGCCCCCAGTGAAGGTATGTGTGATAGTTGTTAGCCCCCAGTGTACGTATGAATGATAGTTGTTCTACACTACCGGCTTCACAACTCTTCTCCTCTTACTTCACACAGTCATTCCTTTCAATACGTTAATCAAAGGGTGCGCTGGTATACGGGAATTCCCTATTTATAAGACATCTCCGAGTGCAAGGAGAGGTATAACAACAATTTATTGTACATCTATTTTACTCCCCAGGAATTACAACAACTAAGACAGGAACTAGAACAAACCAGAGACAAAATCCATAAGGAAGGTACGATACCAGAGTCAAACTCGGAGCGTGCGAGAAAAAACTGGTAATTAAAGTTGTTCTATATTTTATCTGAGAACTAAAGTTTAACAGACATACAGAGAGAATAAGCCATCGAGACAGCAAAGATGAAGAGCGCCTGTGATTTAGTTCAAAGCATTTCAAGTTGTTTCTTTATGTATTATTTTTAATTAATTACTACCCCAAGTTAGTGTGAATTCTGATACATGACTTGACTATCCTCTTTATTTATTTGAAATTCGCTTCTAAATTCAAAATTATCTGCTTTAAAGCCCTAAAAACTACTCTCTGTTAGGTAAAAGCCCAACATAAGTGTTTTCTCCATTAATTTATCTTGATGAGTAAAACAGTTTTTGGTAGATCGTTGCTCACGAAAAGGTATTATTTGTAAATAGTATACACTCGACTGTTTTCAATTAATTACTTGTCTATAGGTCTAATTCATTCTCTTTGTTTTAAATCCAATCATAGAATTTTTTTTTCCATAACTGATTGTAAAATACATTATTTTTTTACCATCGCATAACCATTACAAGCGAGAAAGCACACAACATTTCAAACACACAAACACACGTAAACCTTCATTACTTAGTACGGACCTACACACGTGGACGTGTCAAAAAGATCTCGGTAAATGTGTGTCTGGAAAACAAAAAAACAACAAGTCATTATTTATTTCCTGCTTTGGGTTGGCTTTAAGTACTTCTATTTTTAGACCATTTCTCCGGCATCGCACGGCTGGTTGTAATTCATCCAATCAAATGACGTCATCGACCTATTGTCCACAACAGTTTCCTTGACAAACCTGACCTTTGTGATACCTTTGATGCTGGCCTTTTGTTTCTTTTTTTTTAATCGCATTCCTTCTATTAACAACAATTGCTAGCTTTGGACTGCAACCAACAACTGTGACCTGACACCGGGTAGAACAAAAGCAAAAAAAATCCATTATGTTATAAATTTATTTATGTCAACAAATTGATCGATTCACCGCCAACATAGGTGTTACCAAGTGTGGGTGTCACAGGATGAAAATTTAATGTTTTGTAAAGGCGTATATAGATTATATTTCATTTTTATTTCCTGAGTTTGTATTCTCTATATTTTTTAGTGAGCTGTTCAAAGTTGCGAGGAATCGATTCAGAAATGTTTGAAATTAAAAAAAAAACCTCTTTTTAGTCAAATATTTCAGTTGTTTCATTAACAAGTTTCATTAGGGGGGTAGAAGAATGTGTAATTTGTATGGTTAAACACACGATATTTTTCTATTTTACAATTTTTTTTCCCCGACATCATCAGTTTTTGGTATTTACAACCTATGTACAGTGGCGTAGCGAGCTTAACTCGCGCCCGGGCACAATACCTTTTTAGAGCCCCCCCCCTCCCATTTGAAAGCCATATACTATTATTTGTTATGCGGACCATTTGGCGCCCCTTTGTGAGTAGCGCCCGGGGCATGATGCCCCCTTCCCCCCCTCGCTTCGCCACTGCCTATGTAACCTATATTTGGTGAGCTGGGAAAGCAAGTTGATTAGCTTCGGCACCAAGTACAGGATTTACAAGTCATTGGCAATCTCTATCCTCTTTTATGGGGAGTTAATCTTGGACAGTCAAACGCTAAGACAGAAAGAAGATACAGCCCTTTGAGAACAGATCTTTAAGGAAACTGCTCGAAATTTCAAGCATGGAGTATAAGACCAATACTAATTTGAAAGAAATGATTAACATGGAGTAAAAGACCAATACGAATGTGAAAGGAATGATTCGCATGGAGTATAAGACCAATACTAATGTGAAAGGAATGATTAACATAGAGTATAAGACCAATACTAATGTGAAAGGAATGATTAACATGGAGTAAAAGACCAATACTCACGTGAAAGGAATGATTAACATGGAGTATAAGACCAATACTAATGTGAAAGGAATGATTAACATGGAGTAAAAGACCAATACTCACGTGAAAGGAATGATTAACATTGAGTATAAGACCAATACTCATGTGAAAGGAATGATTAACATGGAGTAAAAGACCAACACTAGTGTGAAAGTAATGATTAACAGCCTTGTGGGACCTCCGAAACCACTCCTAACTATTGGGGGAATAAAAGGTTGGCTTGATTCGGGCACGTGTGACGCCACAATACTCTCAGCAATAGTGTAACGCAATGTGCCCATTAAGGTATTCAGGCCACGCGCGCCCGAAAGAAATGGATCGTTAACATTAAGGAAAGGACTGGCAGACACAGAGAGAAATGAAGGGACCTAACCTTGGCAGTGTCCATAAAATCCCCCCCCCCCATCATCCTCCATCGTTGAATGTCGGCTGGGGCCCCTGGGCACAAGAAAATATTGACCCCATTTAGACAGTCAAAATCACGGGGAAAGAGCTACAGGTGTTAAAAATGGGTTAAGTTGGTTTTTTTTTTTCAAGTTGGAGACTAGGGTGCGACCCCACTGCACACAGTGTTAAATCCGACTCTGCTCCAACGGCATATTTGTTATTGGGCTATTTGTGATGATCAGGTTGCAGCTGTTATATATCTATATTTATAAATAGTTCTAAAATTAAAAGCATGTGTGATTACACCATTCTGAACAATATATGTCATTGCATTAGTGGATAAGTAGTAAATAAAAACTTATATAGATAGATAGATAGATAGATAGATAGATAGATAGATAGATAGATAGATAGATAAATAGATAGATAGATAGATAGATAGATAGATAGATAGATAGATAGATAGATAGATAGATAGATAGATAGATAGATAGATAGATAGATAGATAGATAGATAGATAGATAGATAGATAGATAGATGGGCACCCACGCTTACAAATACTATGTAGGCATAATTATATAATTCTATGAAGCAGCGGCCAAATTTGAACTAAATAATGGCAAAATATTAAAAAGAATACAGAAAGACAGAGATTATGGATTGAATCAATCACTTGCCGGTGGTCTGACTAATCAATCAAAGAACTTTTCATTCTTTTTGTGGATATCGTTTTCGCCCCTCCCCCTCCCCCCCAAAACCAGTCCTTCGATGATGCTGTTAAAACTGCTCTGATTTAAATTAATGATTATTTTTTTTATTATTATTTATTTATAGATCGATTTATTAACCAGGTGGTAAAATTCTAAACTATTGACATCATGAATGATTAATGACGGTAAATAATTGACCTTTTGTGTTTTGAGTTCATGCGAACTAACCTAATAAATATTTCAGGTGAAGTGGTGTTGAATGATTAAATTTCCTGTTTATGGATTAAGTTACATGTTAAGAGAATAAATTACAGTTCTATGTATTTTGTTCAATCTTAGAGGTTTTATTTTTTCTTTACTCAAAGCGTTTCTTAGTATGTTGATGATTTTAAACACTAAAAATACAGTGAGACACTGCTTAACGCCGTGGTATACGTTCCGTCAAAGTAGAGCGTAATATGAAGCAGCGTTAAACGAGGCTATCACATCATGTAAATAATGGGGTTAGGGGAAGATAGGTAGAAAATCGGTCAAGTATTTTATCATTAAATTTATTAATTATGTTTTATAGCAATAAAACTAAAATGTATTTCTTTATCCATATAGAAAGTCGTTTTTCCATTTCCTCTATTGTATTATTTCTAGAACGGGTAATTCTAGATGCAGAGCTTGTCGTAGTTGCAGTTACCGATGACAGTATTTTTTTCTCAAATTTTAAGAGTAGTCCTTATTGTTGAAGTTGTTCAATGCAATGCAACACCTATTTTAGTTTGACGTTCACCAGTATCTAATCTTCTAATCACTCGCATTTTAGTTCGACGTTCACCGGTATCTAATCTTCTAATCACTCGCATTTTAGTTTCTATTGAAATGCTCTTTCTTTTTTGCTTTTTTTTGTTCGTGTTTTTTATCATCACCCATGATAAAAACTAAAAATCATAATATTTGTCACTATATCAATCATTATATTGTATAAATATATACAGTACTTATAATAACGCCAACAAATGTTTGAAATAAAAAATACGTCCGTATAACACCGCAGGAAAGAAGAAACACAGATAAACTGCCTCGAATGTCGGGAAGCCTAACGCTGCGCGTGCAATTTCGGGGAATCCCACAATTCAAAGAAACAGCGCTAAACGAGACAGCGTTAAGCGGGGTCTTACTGTACTTTTTTTTAAAAATAAGCTTCCGTTAAAATGCACACAAAAATGTAAAAAATTATTCCGTAGAGCATACAAATATGTATATAACATACTATCATTACTATAAATACATTCGTGGATGCTTATCAAGATGCGTAGATTTTTCATTTTTTTTTTATTTCTACAAATCCAGTAGATTATCCACTAATTTAAAGACACATTTATTTCAGAATATTGCAATCACCCGAGTTTTAAATTTTAGTACATATAATTTATGTACGCTTTCTAAGATCTAAGATACAGTCGATTCCGCTTAATTGGGGAACATCGGGACCGAGGCTTTTTGTCCCAATTAAGCGGCTGTCCCAATTAAACATGCAAATTTACTATTGGCTTCTTGGTTTGGTTTCTTTGAGATTTGTCCCAAATAAGCGGCTGTCCCAATTAAGTGGTGTCCCAATTAAGCGGAATCCACTGTATTCGTTTGTTTTTTTTACTTTTTAGTGCATTTTAATACAAGTTTATTTAAACATTTTTTTTTATTCTATTTTTATTTAGATTTGAAAGAATTAAACTTTCTATTGCATGTTTCACATGATATCATTTAATTCGTCTACATTAGAACTAAAATAACTTTACTATATTGCGGACTTCTGCACTGATGCTAGGCCTCGTAGGCCTATTAATTTAAAAATGATAATCTGTATGCGAATATTTTCCTATTATAAACATAGCTTAAAAAGTTTATTGGCTACGTAATTCTGTAAGTAAAGTTCCCTTAGCCCTAACGGGCCATCGGGGCAGATGAAGTGTAGAATTCATCTGTTTCTATAACCTCGGCATATGAAGGGATTGTGTGGTTAGCACAACGCCCAGCCGCCTTTACTTCCCCAACTTAAGTCAGGTACCCATTTAAAGCTGGGTGAACTTGTGGGACGACTTTGCACCAAATTTAACCTGGAAAAATTCCATGGGCCTCACCGAGGATCGAACCCAGGACAGTCGAGTATCTACACTCGGCCACCCGTCCCGTCTGTAGGACACTTGAATTTCTAAAATCGTATATTATCGTGTATAATCCACACGTGTGCCAACTATTAGTCTCCTCACTAAATTAGAAAAGTTCCAAAAATGAATTGCAAGATTTGAGGACAGACGGAAAGTGAAACTAATTAAAAACTTTTTTTAAAAAAAAGAATGTATGCGTAAACACATGTTTCACTAACGTAACGTTAATTTTTTTTATATATTTGTTTATTGATTTTAAAATATGGGTAGGTCCCCGAATATGGACTTTATTAAGTCATCAAACATTTGGCTATTAAAAATGAAAAGTACAGTTTATAATAATAGTATTACCGTAGCTATGCTCATAAAAATACATAATTATTTTTTTACCATGCAATCTAAAATAAAGTCCATTAGATGCAGTTAGGCCCGCAATTTACATTTAGCTAAATAATAGTAATTGTTGTTATTGTACAAAAAATTAAAAGAGGGGCCTCGTGCGCATCCATTAAATTGGGCCCCGCAATGCGTTTCGCCGGCCCTGAATGCAGCAATAACAAAAAATAAAAAACATGGGTTTATTATGTATATGATTATATTTTTTAATTTTTTTCTCACTTTAACCACAAAATATGAAACTTGTGTGTTTACGTCAATCAGAAACCTAAAGGAAAATTAGTTTCAATATTGAATTCCGATTGACGGAGAACAGGATTCAACCCTTGCTACGGTTGTTCATTAATAATAACCAATGTGTAATAGTCTCTAAATTTTTTTTTAAAGTTTTTAAAGTTATATATCTTTAATGTTACATCTCTTACTTATATTCTTATCTAAATGTATCAATGTATGCTAGAAATAAAATGTTAACATTGATCCTAAATGGACCTACAATTGCTAGAACTGTGTATAATGGACCACCAATCTTCTCTTTTAATGCTGTCTACATAGATGACGTATGGATGCGAGCCATCTAATGGACGATAATATCTTGCAGGTTTTTTTTGTGAAATCAATTATATAAGCATTTTCAATTTTATTAGTCTTATCAGTGTATTACTATTATGTTTAAAAAATTTTTTTTTTTAATTTTCAAATGAAATTGAGTGTAGGGAGTCATATCGAAACTCTGTTCTTTTACTCATGAATATTTTAAAATCTTTTTTTTTCTCTTGTTCCACAGGCGTTAGAAATAAAAGTAATCCCAATTATCGTTTAAATCATGTCTTGGTTGAAGTAACTTTATTACACTGCAGGTTCTTTTGTCCTAATCAATGTTTATAATCATTTATTACACAACAGGTACTTTTGTCCTAATCAATGCTTATGTTCCACTGACCGTATAAAAAAACAATTCCCCATACCTTGATTAATTGTAATCCACGGTTAATTACAGATAGGAATGAGAACAAATCCATTTTTGACTGATATTGTTGCTTTTTAATGATCGCTTTCTCTATTTTTAGATCTCATATGTCCTTACTTCACACAGACACACACTCTCTTTCTCTCACTCCATCTGTTTTTTCCCCCTTTCCCTCTCTTTCTTTCATCTCCCCCCCTCTCTTGTTATCTTTTCTCATTATCTTTACCTGCTATCTCTATTTCATTGTTATCATCTACCATTTCTACCTCTCCTTAAATTGTTTATTCTTATGGGTTTTTTTTTCCCAAGACGACATTTTTCAAGGATGAATGACTTGTTCTACAAATAGTAAAAAAAAAACAACAAGAACTAATGAAACTAAGTGAGCCTAATATACAATTATGCCATCGAGCTAGACATATCGATAAAGAACATAAAGTCTTTGTGTCTGAAATGAACGGCTTTGTATGAATACAAGATCATCTCTGTAGTTGGAGAATTATTTATATACAAAATAATAATTAGGTTTATCATAAAACAAAGAGTATAATAAAAAAAATTTCAAAGTAAAAATATTATGTAAATAAAAGGCTTTGGAGTATCGCATTCCTATGCCATTTCAGTTCATAAATATTTCAGTTATCAAAGCACAGAGATTGTAATAAATATGAAGAAGTAATATAGCTGCATATAAAAATATGTTTTTTTTTCATTTTATTTTTTTTTTCCTTGTAAAAGCTTGAATGTCACAATGTACATCCTGAAATATTATTTACATTGTAAATTTTAGTTACTGTGATGAACTCTTTCGCCTCGGGATCGAGTCTCAGTGATGGCATGGCCGTAAGTAGAAAGGCGAAAAATCCAAATGTTCCACTATTTGTCTTATAATCAGGAGATAAACCTTTAATCCATACAGTGACATCGTGACAAAACACTAAGTCGTTTACCTTTGGAGATAAATATTTAGTCCATACAGTGACGTCGTGACAAAACATTAAGTCGTTTGCCTTAGCTCTTTTTTAATCAACATGATGTACCGAGAATGTAAAATTCTTAACACTCTTTAATCAGCGACGGCCTTTGGGGGTGTGTGAAGTCCCTGAAAGGATGAGATGAAATCTTTTAGAGACTTAAATTATGGTGCTCTTCTTTCATCCTGACCTTAACCGATAGTGCAATGGCCATGGAGGCACCAAAGGAGAAACAGCGGGGACTTTAACCATGACCGAAAAAATCCATTGGTCCTTATCGGAGAACGAACAAGGGACCACCCTCAGGTCAACAGTCGAGCGCTTTACCAAACAACCATTCGTCCTAGCATTAGGTGTAGCGACTAGGATACTGTGAGGGGGTGGGGGTCTTGATAGGAGCGTTTTTGAACAGTATATTACAGTGGCGGGCAAACTTTTCGAAATGCAGGCTACATAGGGCTCTTAAATTTAACTGACATTTGGACCTATAGCAGACGGACGGAGTGTGAATACGGAGTGTAAATATGAAAGCATAAACTAAATGTAACGTCAAAGATGTAAAGAAGCGAAGAGGAGCAGAGCGTATGGCTCTTCATCCCCTCATAATTTACTCTCAGCCTAGACTCCGAGTACTGCAGCCTAGACTCCGAGTACTGCAGCCTAGACTCCGAGTACTGCAGCCTAGACTCCGAGTACTGCTAAGGCCGCATCTGATCCAATCCCATGAATTCAACAGAGAATTTTTTTTTCATATCATATCTTTCCACTAGATTAATAGTTTATTTGTTTCTTTTCTTTCTAGGGACATGGTTAGGCGAAACATGCTGGACAGACAGCATCTACTGGAGAACACCGTACAGAAGTACCGATCAGAGCTTGCCTCAGCAACCTCCACTATAGCTGGCAAAGACATTTTAATAGCCAGGCTGCAGAATACGGTAATGTGAATTGGTTGCGGCTTATCTTTAGTGCGGTGCTAATAACGATTTATGCATATTTTATCGTCTGGATATCGGTAGCCAAAACAACTGGTCATTTAGGCATATTGATTGTATTGCAGAGAAAAATATGGTTTATAAAAAAAACGAAAGAACGAACAGTCATTGTGTGCAAATACAATGCTCGAAATTGTATCTTTTTTTCTCGGCCTTTTCTTGCTATTAACTCATGTAATTAGTACACAATTTAAATTCAGTAAAACTGTTGTTACTTTGACTGTGTTGCACCATTAACTTATACAGCAATCTTGATAATAAAACTGCAACAACTCAATAGCTTAAACAAACGAATTTAAGCAGAAATAGTATCAAATATTTTGAAGTTGAGTGAATAGTTTGTTGGTCGTGGCTTTTTCTTTATTGGCGCGGCTTACAAGGGCAGCTGAACAATTTGTCGCATCTTTTATATTATGACAACTTTTAGTCTCCTAACTAAATTAGAAAAGTTCCGAACGTGAAATGCAAGATTTGAGGACAGACAGAAAGTGAAACTAATTGAAAACTTATAAAAAAAAAAAAGAATTTATGCGTAAACACATATTCCACTTTCATAACGTTAACATATTTCTATTTGTTTTGGATTTTAGAATACGGGTAGGTCACCGTACAAGGGCTTTATAATGTCATCAAACATTTGAATAAAATGAAAAGCACATTTGTTGTAATAATATTACCGTAGCTATGCCCATAAACATATTTATTTGTATTTTTCTCCTTTTTCATGCAATCTAAAATTAATTCCATTTAATTCCGCAATAGCAAAAAAAATATGGATTTCTAATATATATATATATATATATATATATATATATATATATATTAATAGACTCTATATCTCTATATTGTTAATGTTTACTCAAACACCTGACACATATAATAATTCCATGTATGAACTCACAGATAGTGGACAGTGAGGAAGAAATGGTCAACAAAGACAAACGGATCAAACAGTTGGAATCTAAACTTGGCCTGGCGTTGTCTGAAGCCAGAAACCTGTCCGAGCAGCTCAACCACTACAGCCATCGGGAGGTCATAGGCTCGGCAAGCTATAACCGGAGCTACCTCTCCGGAGAACACTTTGGCTCCAGGCGCGCCAGTCAGGACTTCACGCCGGATCAGAGCCGTACCTCGTTTAAAGGATCCTTGTACAGGCGCCCTTCCACCAACGCCGAAAGCGATCACGGCGACGAGCACCCGAAGCCCGTCATCATGGCGGCGCTGGATCACGATTCTGAACAGTTCCGTAACAACTCTCGGTTGCTAGGGAAGCGAAGCAGCATTAGCGACAACGCCATTACTAGGCTGACTTTGTCTACATTGAAGACAGATGATAAATACGGTAGGGGAAGTAGCGCTTGTTCTGTACAGTGAGCATAAATACGCTTCTGTATAGATAGACGATGAATATGGTAGTGGGAAAACCGCTTGTTCTGTACAGTGAGCATAAATACGCTTCTGTATAGATAGACGATGAATATGGTAGTGGGAAAACCGCTTGTTCTGTACAGTGAGCATAAATACGCTTCTGTATAGATAGACGATGAATATGGTAGTGGGAAAACTGCTTGTTCTGTACAGTGAGCATAAATACGCTTCTGTATAGATAGACGATGAATATGGTAGTGGGAGAACTGCTTGTTCTGTACAGTGAGCATACATACGCTTCTGTATAGATAGACGATGAATATGGTAGTGGGAAAACCGCTTGTTCTGTACAGTGAGCATAAATACGCTTCTGTATAGATAGACGATAAATATGGTAGTGGGGAAAACCGCTTGTGCTGTACAATGACTTGGCATGTTTAGTAATTGGTTATTTTATTTGTTTTGTTTGTTTGTTTTTTGTATCTAATAAACACTTTTTAATAAAATGTAATTAAAAACAAAAATCAATTCAGCAAGATTACTAAACGAATCATATCAAATGTATCATAAAACATACACACACATACATACAAAAAATGTCAATAGTTGTTTTTGTTCTTTAAACAAGAGAGGTGTATAATTAGAGCTAAAATAACTCAAACTAGCTCATGACTAATGAACGTAAACTTTGTATTCCTAAAACAGCTTTTCCAGCGTAGTGAGCAGTTTTTTTTTAAGAATTTGGCTACATAACAAAAATACGGTGGATAAGAAATACATACATAACAAATTAGTGTAAAAAATTTACTAAACATAAGAAGACATTTACTTAAGATTGTTTATTTTTTTGTGATGAACAAAAGAAAAACTTGAAAAGCTCAATGCTACTTAAAGATTTCTCTAAGTATAATAATGTCAATAGTCAGTATCTTATTAATACCACTGAGACCAAAGTTGAACAGACTCATTCAAGGTCTTGGAAAAATTTCTTATGAATGTTTGGTGACTTTGGTAGTGGTCATGTGTAGCGTCCGATTGGTGCATCATGTCGGATATGCGCTTGGCTCCAGATGTATAAAATGTACTGTAGGTTGGATATAACAGTAAGACATTGAATATCAAGCTAAAGATCTCATTCACTGAATTACTTATGCCGATACAATAAAGGCCAAATTCGATCAGGCACTTTGCCTACCATCAATGTCTCCATACTACCTTTATAAAAGAAATGTATGGTATATTGAGTAAATAGATTTCTTTTATTGAATAAACCATGTTCAGCAACTGGTTTATGTTTATTAATTTATTCAATTTATTATTTATTTATTTAAAAAAAAACGTTACAACATGTCAAACTTTGGTGGCTCCCTGAGAAACTGGTATGTTTGGGAGTGAGACTTGAGTACCTGCCTTTAGCTTCAGACGCGTAGCTGGGGGGGGGGGGCGGGGGTACATATATCCCCGGGCGCCGAGGTTCAGGGGCGCCAAATGGTATATTTTACATATAATATTATATGGTTTTCGAATGGGGGGGCACTAAAAAGGTATTAAAAAGGTAAAATGCCCCGGGTGCGAGTTGCATTGCCCACCCCTCGCTACGCCTCTGATTAGCTTACCAGATCAGATGTACAACCTTAACCTCTTTACATTGTGATACCATAAATTACTGGTTTGTGTGTTTTTTGTTTTTTATTTCTTTCACACGAAACCAAATTATTAGATTAAACGTTTATGTACTACTAGCAGGTGAATATTACACACTATCTTTCAGTTTGTCAATGTATGTTTATTTCTGATGAATCTGTTGATATATTTAATGTTTATATATGTGTATGTGCGCATACACGCTTGTATACCACTGCATATCAATTTATATATGTATGTAATATTATTACATTGTAACGACTTATGTATGCTTACATGAATATGTTGGCTGTATTTTTAGAACTGTAATTCTTAGAATGTATTAGAGTAATTTATGTGCACATGTTTTAATCTAACAAATCTTGATATTTATGAAACGAGTAAATATATATATATATATATATATATATATATATATATATATATATATATATATATATATGTGTGTGTGTGTGTGTGTGTGTGTGTTTGTGTGTGTTTGCCATAATGATTTTATGACTGTGATAAAGTTTAATTTAATACTAAGTATAATAGTACGTATGAGTGCTTATGTCTCTAAAAACTATTTCTGTCCTTGTATTGTAAATATACCAAAAGGTTTGTTTATTTTCGTATGGTATTTGTTTGTGCATAAGTATGCATGCATAGTTTATGTGTGACCGTGATTTCTGATTAATGAACACTAATAAAACTTCCTAACTTCACAACTGCCATAAAAGATGTTGGAGCAAGAAGAAACTCGGAGTAAACGGAGATACCTACATAAGAATACAGCAGTGGTTCTTGAATTGTATACTTCGCGACCCACCTATAAAACTGTTTTGTTTTCGCGACCCATGTGCCATCAATAGTTATTTTTTTTATTCTGTAACCTATATAAAATGAGAATTGTAATTGCGCACATATATATCTATTCTCGGTTAGATAATTAGCCTACAAATATTATATTTGCGACCCACACGAATGTCGTGATCACAACTTAGAGAACCTCTGGAATACAGCCAATCTAAATACCCTCTTAACTTCTATTTTTATATATGCTATTGGAGTATGTGCTTCGCGTTGTGCATCTCTTTACAGATGACATAAAACAAGCTAGTAAAGCCGGGGACGTACAAATGCAAACCATTTGTCTATTACCTGTAATCTATCAAAGAGGATTGGTGTTGATTTTTGAACTCGTCATACAAGTTTGTTGTTATTGTTATTATTTGTCTTTAAATAATCGGGCGTTTAAAAAAAATAACTTAGGAGTGGGGGGTGGTCATTGTTTCCCCACATTTTTTTACCGCCGTCAGATCCACTCTTACACTTTTGAGAATATTGAGCAAAGCTATCTGTGGGGCCGCAATACATAGGTACATTTGGGGGCTTTGTGGCTATTTGCAAAGTTTTATTTAGGGGCCTAATAATACCAAAGTTTATCTAAAATCTCTATGCAAAGTTACATTTGGGGCCCTAGCTAAAATCCTTTCAAGGCTTTTGCTAGCAAATTTTTGGCTAATAATAATATTCGACAACTGTTAAGTCATATAAGTCATTTGGCAATTCGTTAAGTCATGGGTTACGAAATTTCCAACAAAGGGGTCCTCTTTAGAAATGATAGCTCCTGGAAGCTGCCAAGTTTGCTATACATAAGAGCGGCTCTTACCGCCTTCACCCCCAATCCCTGATGTACGACCAGCCTTAAGCCAATTTGGGCCGATTTCTTTCAATCACAAATCTGGTCCATGACGCAGAAAGGTTTGTTAAACTCAAAAAAAAAAGGTCTACTTATGTCGCCTTAAGCTGATGTACAGTCATTTTTAACGGTAAAGTTCTCTTAAGCCCCTATAAGGGCCCATCTTGGCGGATGATGTGCAGAATTCATCTGTTTTAGTAGTCACGGTATATTGAGGGTGTATATGTGACTAGCACAACTCCCATCCGCCTTTACTTACCCAACATATATTATCAGGTACCCATTTAAATCTAGGTGAGCTTGGGAACTTTCACCAGGACGTGAAAAAAAAAGGTACTGCAGTATTAAAAATAGTTATTTATTTATGTATTTAAATATTTAGTTTATTTAAGTTTTTTTTTTTCATTCTAATGTTAGTATGTACGCCTTAAAACAAAATGACTGGAGTTAAAAATACAAATGCACTGAAATAGTTGAAATTATAGTTTCTTCTTTGTGTTATTATTTTTATCAGTAATAATCGTGTAAAGGTTTGAGGTTTAGGGTTTGACTGTTGTAACTGTTCGAATGGATGTGGAGGCGCTGCTATGGTAGCGGGTGGTTGACTTTACATTCAAACAACTTCAAATAAATACGCAAAACAGTGCGGCTGATTCCTGGTTTTATTTGTGGACGTAGACTTTAAAGTATTACATTAAATTTTAGACAAATGCACATAATGAAGGCACATCTTCAAAGCCAAGTAAAACACGTCTTGCTAGTTTGAGATCAAAAGAGTAACTGCCTCTATCTCCAAGGCTTGTATCTAAGCAAGTCACAAATGACGTCTAACTAGTAGTAACTACGTCACATAACAACATAAAAAATTCATACTCTTCATAGTTACTTAAAAAAGTGTGATTAACACACATGCAATAAACTAAATCAAACAGTGTATATTTAATTCAACCTTAACTCCTTCACAATCGCCATCAGTTTTTTCATTGTAAATAAACTTAATCGAAAAAGAAACCATAAATACCGACAAATTAATAACTTAAAAGTGTCATTACGTAAATAAGATATAATAAAATATTACCATGGTCAGATCAAGTGTAGAATTTACACTTTTTAAAGCACACGGCATATTGATGGATTTGCCGCTGGAACAATGCTAAGGCCACTTTCATTTCCCCAATATAATGCCAGGTTTTTTTTTAAATTACATGAGCTTGTCAACTTCACTAAAAAATTCTAAAGAAATTTCTGGCCTGAACCATACTCAAGTCTTTACAGTTGAGCACTTAAAATATTTTTAACAGTGATGTATCTATATAAATAATAGCGGTGTGGGTTCTGCGTTAAATCGAAAGTAAAGAATTAATACAACAGTATTCCAGTTAAAAAAATATTACTCATGGCTCCCATCCCGGTCAAAAACTAAATTATGTTTGAAATATGTATCAAAACTGAACACTAGTCTATCTCTATGCAAAGTCTTTGCGGGGTAGAGCTAGTAATGGAATAAAAAACGTTTGGAAAAAATAACCGTGGGAATGACACAGCATAAAATAAAACATTCATTACTCACACGAAAAAAATTAATACATTTATCTTAACAAAAGAGCCGAACCTAGGGACTTGGGGGCCCGGGTGGCTTGGCCTTTTGGGGGCCCCTGCATTTGGATATTCAATACCATGACATCAGATAATGTACTTAATATTTAATGTAAACATTTTTGGGCCCCCCCTCAAGCTGGGGCCCGGGGGACTTTCGAACTTGGACCCCCACCCCACACCCGAGGTACGCCTCTGAGTCGTATTTGAGACTAGTTGTGTCCTGCAGTAGATAGATATTGTATACACTTTGAGGGTATAATGAATAACTCAGTGTAATTGAATGTACCTATTTTATGTTATAATATTCAATTTTAAAAAAAAAGTACGCCTATCGTTAAATTTTTTTTATTTAAATACAGTGCATTCCGCTTAATTGGGACACCGCTAATTGGGACAGCCGCTTATTTGGGACAAATCTCCGAGAAACCAAATGAAGAAGCCAATAGTAATTTGTATGTTTAATTGGGACAGCCGCTCATTTGGGACAAATCTCAAAGAAACCAAACCAAGAAGCCAACAGTAAATTTGTATGTTTAATTGGGACAGCCGCTTAATTGAAACAAAAAGCCTCGGTCCCGATGTGTACCAATTAAGCGGAATCAACTGTACTTGCTAGTTACCCTGTCTGACCTGTTATATCGAGCTCGAAAGATTACAAAAAAAAAAAGAAGTTCTCAACAGGTGGTACGCGTACCCCAAGGTGCACGGGGAAAGGTTATGTTTGATACGTAACCAAACCAAGTGGCCAAGTAGTACATTGAAAATTGTAATACTTTCCATTTTGAAAAAATAGTACACATCTATTCACGAACGATCGTGTGAGGGGTACCTCAGATTTCCCTTACGCACCTTTTGAGTTACAGTCTCGAAAAAAAGTCTAAGACCCGGCTGCACTAAAAAACCTACACATCGTATATTGATTTCAGCGTACATAATTAATTTTAAAAGTATACACATGTGTGTGGAAGGCTATTTTAGATAGAACACTTTATGAATATTTTATGTTTAGGGCCCATTGCAAAGGTGTATCCAAGACGGTTAAATAAGCCAGGTAAAGTGCGTGGGAGGAAACACAACAAGAGGTGAACAATGTAAAGGTAGG
>JAGDYQ010000178.1:1386052-1420052 GCA_021962125.1 Bulinus truncatus
TGTGATGAACTCTTTCGCCTCGGGATCGAGTCTCAGTGATGGCATGGCCGTAAGTAGAAAGGCGAAAATCCAAATGTTCCACTATTTGTCTTATAATCAGGAGATAAACCTTTAATCCATACAGTGACATCGTGACAAAACACTAAGTCGTTTACCTTTGGAGATAAATATTTAGTCCATACAGTGACGTCGTGACAAAACATTAAGTCGTTTGCCTTAGCTCTTTTTTAATCAACATGATGTACCGAGAATGTAAAATTAAACACTCTTTAATTCAAATATCACCTTTGGGGTGTGTGAAGTCCCTGAAAGGATGAGATTAAATCTTTGAGAGACTTAAATTATGGTGCTCTTCTTTCATCCTGACCTTAACCGATAGTGCAATGGCCATGGAGGCACCAAAGGAGAAACAGCGGGGACTTTAACCATGACCGAAAAAATCCATTGGTCCTTATCGGAGAACGAACAAGGGACCACCCTCAGGTCAACAGTCGAGCGCTTTACCAAACAACCATTCGTCCTAGCATTAGGTGTAGCGACTAGGATACTGTGAGGGGGTGGGGGTCTTGATAGGAGCGTTTTTGAACAGTATATTACAGTGGCGGGCAAACTTTTCGAAATGCAGGCTACATAGGGCTCTTAAATTTAACTGACATTTGGACCTATAGCAGACGGACGGAGTGTGAATACGGAGTGTAAATATGAAAGCATAAACTAAATGTAACGTCAAAGATGTAAAGAAGCGAAGAGGAGCAGAGCGTATGGCTCTTCATCCCCTCATAATTTACTCTCAGCCTTGACTCTGAGCACTGCGGGCCTGTGACCCCGGCACTGCAGCCTAGGACTCCGAGTACTGCAGCCTAGGACCCCGAGGCATTGCCAGGGCCAAAACTGATCCAATCCGCCCGGCAGAATTCACAGAGAATTTTTTTTTCATATCATATCTTTCCACTAGATTAATAGTTTATTTGTTTCTCTCTTTCTAGGGACATGGGTTTAGCGAAACATGCTGGACAGACAGCATCTACTGGAGAACACCGTACAGAAGTACCGATCAGAGCTTGCCTCAGCAACCTCCACTATAGCTGGCAAAGACATTTTAATAGCCAGGCTGCAGAATACGGTAATGTGAATTGGTTGCGGCTTATCTTTAGTGCGCGGTGCTATTAACGATTTATGCATATTTTAGATTGTCTGGATATCGGTAGCCAAAACAACTGGTCATTTAGGCATATTGATTGTATTGCAGAGAAAAATATGGTTTATAAAAAAAACGAAAGAACGAACAGTCATTGTGTGCAAATACAATGCTCGAAATTGTATCTTTTTTTCTCGGCCTTTTCTTGCTATTAACTCATGTAATTAGTACACAATTTAAACTTATAAACCGTTGTTACTTTGACTGTGTTGCACCATTAACTTATACAGCAATCTTGATAATAAAACCGGGTAACAACTCAATAGCTTAAACAAACGAATTTAAGCAGAAATAGTATCAAATATTTTGAAGTTGAGTGAATAGTTTGTTGGTCGTGGCTTTTTCTTTATTGGCGCGGCTTACAAGGGCAGCTGAACAATTTGTCGCATCTTTTATATTATGACAACTTTCTTAGTCTCCCAACTAAAATTAGAAAAGTTCCGAACGTGAAATGCAAGATTTGAGGACATGATAAAGTGAAACTAACGGAAAACTTATAAAAAAAAAAAGAATTTATGCGTAAACACATATTCCACTTTCATAACGTTAAACATATTTCTATTTGTTTTGAATTTTAGAATACGGCAGGTCAAATTTGCCGGGCTTTAGAGCATTAATCAAACATTTGAATAAAATGAAAAGCACATTTGTTGTAATAATATTACCGTAGCTATGCCCATATAAACATATTTATTTGTATTTTTCTCATTTTTCATGCAATCTAAAAATTAATTCCATTCAATTCCGCAATAGCAAAAAAATATGGATTTCTAATATATATATATATATATATATATATATATATATATATATATTAATAGACTCTATATCTCTATATTGTTAATGTTTACTCAAACACCTGACACATATAATAATTCCATGTATGAACTCACAGATAGTGGACAGTGAGGAAGAAATGGTCAACAAAGACAAACGGATCAAACAGTTGGAATCTCAACTTGGCCTGGCGTTGTCTGGGCCAGAAACCTGTCCGCTGAGCAGCTCAACCACTACAGCCATCGGGAGGTCATACTCGGCAAGCTATAACCGGAGCTACCTCTCTTGAGCGCATGGCTCCAGGCGCGCCAGTCAGACTTCACGCCTGGATCATCAGAGCCGTACCTTGTTTGTAAAGGATCCTTGTACAGGCGCCCTTGAACCAACGCCGAAAGCGATCACGGCGACGAGCACCTGAAGCCCGTCATCATGGCGGCGCTGGATCACGATTCTGAACAGTTCCGGTAACAACTCTTGGTTGCTAGGGCCCGAAGCAGCATTAGCGACAACGCCATTACTAGCCTGGACTTTGTCTACATTGAAGACAGAAGATAAATACGGTAGGGGAAGCAGCGTTTGTTCTGTACAGTGAGCATAAATACGCTTCTGTATAGATAGACGATGAATATGGTAGTGTGGAAAACTGCTTGTTCGGTACAGTGAGCATAAATACGCTTCTGTATAGATAGACGATGAATATGGTAGTGGGAAAAACTGCTTGTTCTGTACAGTGAGTATAAATACGCTTCTGTATAGAGGACACGATGAATATGGTAGTGGGAAAACTGCTCGTTCTGTACAGTGAGCATAAATACGCTTCTGTATAGATAGACGATGAATATGGTAGTGGGAGAACTGCCGGTTCTGTACAGTGAGCATACATACGCTTCTGTATAGATAGACGATGAATATGGTAGTGGGAAAACCGCTTGTTCTGTACAGTGAGCATAAATACGCTTCTGTAGTAGATAGACGATAAATATGGTAGTGGGGAAAACCGCTTGTGCTGTACAATGACTTGGCATGTTTAGTAATTCGCCGTTATTTTAATTGTTTTGTTTGTTTGTTTTTTGTATCTAATAAACACTTTTTAATAAAAATGTAATTAAAAACAAAAATCAATTCAGCAAGATTACTAAACGAATCATATCAAATGTATCATAAAACATACACACACATACATACAAAAAATGGTTCAATAGTTGTTTTTTTGTTCTTTAAAACAAGAGTAGGTGTAATTAGAGCTAAAATAACTCAAACTAGCTCATGACTAAAATGAATGTAAACTCTTGTATTCCTAAAACAGCTTTTCCAGCGTAGTGAGCAGTTTTTTTTTAAGAATTTGGATTACATAACAAAAATACGGTGGATAAGAAATACATACATAACAAATTAGTGTAAAAAATTTACTAAACATAAGAAGACATTTACTTAAGATTGTTTATTTTTTTGTGATGAACAAAAGAAAACTTGAAAAAGCTCAATGCTACTTAAATATTTCTCTAAGTATAATAATGTCAATAGTCAGTATTCTTTCTCATTAATACCAATGAGACCAGAGCTGAACAGACTCATTCAAGGTCTTGGAAAAAATTTCTTATGAATGTTTGGTGACTTTGGTAGTGGTCATGTGTAGAAGGCCCGATTGGTGCATCATGTCGGATATGCGCTTGGCTCCAGATGGCTAAAATGTAATTGTAGGTTGGATATGACAGTGCAAGACATTGAATATCAAGCTAAAGATCTCATTCACTGAATTACTTATGCCGATACAATAAAGGCCAAATTCCGATCAACAGCACTTTGCCCACCATCAATGTCTCCATACTAACTTTATAAAGAGTTCAAGATGGTATGGTATATTGAGCAAATAGATTTCTTTTTTTATTGAATTAAACCATGTTCAGCAACTGGTTTATGTTTATTAATTTATTCAATTTATTATTTATTTATTTAAAAAAAACGTTACATCATGTCAAAATTTGGTGGCTCCTGAGAAAACTGGTATGTTTGGGAGTGAGACTTGAGTACCTGCCTTTAGCTTCAGACGCGTAGCTGGGGGGGGGGGGGGTACATATATCCCCGGGCGCTCGAGGTCCGAGGGCGCCAAATGGTATATTTTACATACAATAAGATAGACCTTCGAATAAAGGCCGGGCACCAATAGGTGGCAAAAGGTAAAAAGCGCCCGGGAATGCAAATACATCACGTCACCCTCGCTACGCCTCTGATTAGAGCTTACCAGGATCAGATGGTACAACCTTTTAACCTTCTTATACAAATGTTATACCATAAATTCACTGATTTGTGGGAACTTTGATTTATATTTCTTTCATTAACGAAACCAAATTATTAGAATAAACGTTTATGTACTACCAGTAGGTGAATACATACACAACATCTTCCTTCAGCTTGGTCGGCAAATAGTAGTGTTTATTTCTGATGAATCTGTTGATATATTTAATAAACATAGAAGTGTGAAGTGTGAATACATGCTTAATATACCATCATAACTGTATATCAATTTATATAGGTGTGTAATGTTATGCCATTGTAACGACTTATAAACGTCTGCTTACATGAATATGCCGGCTGTGGCTTTCTTATAACTGTAATCTTTAGAACGCGCCAGAAGTGAATTTATGTAAAATATGCTGTTTTTAATCACAATAACCGATGAGATATTGCGTCGAGTGCTGGTATATATAAAAAGTATAAGAGCATATATATATATAATATATGATGATAATAGGAACATGACGTGATATAAGAGGAAAACGCAGATAGGTATAAAGATATACATAGCAAACAAGTAGTATTAACACAACACCAAACGTAAACAATGTTATATATCAGTGAGTAAGAGTATATATATATACAGAGTGTATATAAACATCAACGAGGTATATATATACAGTGGCAGAAATATATTATAAAACGCATACGAATATATATAAATATATATATAAAATATATATAATATATATAATCATATATAACAGTATAATAACAAATATATGAGATATATGAATAGTAAATATATATATAAATATAAATATATATATATATATATATATATATATATATATATATATATATGTGTGTGTGTGTGTGTGTGTGTTTGTGTGTGTGTTTGCCATAATGATTTTAAGGGACTGTGATAAAGTCTTAATTTAATACTAAGTATAATAGTACGTATGAGTGCTTATGCTCTCTAAAAACTATTTCTGTCCTTGTAATGTAAATATACCAAAAAGTTTGTTTATTTTCGTATGGTATTTATTTGTGCATAAGTATGCATGCATAGTTTATGTGCTGTGACCCGTGATTTCTGATTAATGAACACTAATAAAACTTCCTAACTTCAAGGCTAACTGCCATAAAAGATGTTGGAGCAAGGTTAGAACCTGGGAGTAAACGGAGATACCTAAGATAAGATTACAGCAGTGGTTCTAGAATTGTATACTTCTCGCGAAATCAACTATAAAACTGTTTTGTTTTCGCGACCCATGTGCCATCAATAGTTATTTTTTTTATTCTGTAACCTATATAAAATGAGAATTGTAATTGCGCACATATATATCTATTCTCGGTTAGATAATTAGCCTACAAAATATTATATATTTACAGACCCACACGAATGTCGTGATCACAACTTAGGAGAACCTCTCTGGAATACAGCCAATCTAAATACCCCTCTTAACTTCTATTTTTATATGTGCTATTGGAGTATGTGCTTCGCGTTGTGCATCTTCTTTTACAGATGACATAAAACAAGCTAGTAAAGCCGGGGACGTACAAATGCAAACCATTTGTCTATTACCTGTAATCTATCAAAGAGGATTGGTGTTGATTTTTGAACTCGTCATACAAGTTTGTTGTTATTGTTATTATTTGTCTTTAAATAATCGGGCGTTTAAAAAAAATAACTTAGGAGTGGGGGGTGGTCATTGTTTCCCCACATTTTTTTACTGCCGTCAGATCCAATCTTACACTTTTTGAGAATATTGGAGCAAAGCTATCTGTGGGGCTTCACCCGTGGACACATAGGTACATTTGGGGCTTTGTGGCTATATATTTCTGCAAAGCTTTTCTTCTTATTTAGGGGCCTAATAATACCAAAGTTTATCTAAAATCTCTATGCAAAGTTACATTTGGGGCCCTAGCTAAAATCCTTTCAAGGCTTTTGCTAGCAAATTTTTGGCTAATAATAATATTCGACAACTGTTAAGTCATATAAGTCATTTGGCAATTCGTTAAGTCATGGGTTACGAAATTTCCAACAAAGGGGTCCTCTTTAGAAATGATAGCTCCTGGAAGCTGCCAAGTTTGCTATACATAAGAGCGGCTCTTACCAGCTTCCACCCCCAATCCCTAGGATGTACGACCAGCCTTAAGCCAATTTGGGCCGATATTTCTTTCAACTACAAAATCTAATTCCATGACGCAGAAAGGTTTGTTAAATTCAAAAAAAAGGTCCACTTATGTCGCCTTAAAGCTGATGTACAGTCATTTTTAACGGTAAAGTTCTCTTAAACTCCCTATAAGGGCCCATCTTGGCGACGATGTGTGGTATTCATCTGTTTTAGTAGTCACGGTATATTGAGGGTGGAGGCAGTGTGACTAGCACAATTCACATCCGCCTTTATTCTTCAATTCCCAACATATATTATCAGGCACCCATTTAAAATCTAGGTGTGAGCTTGGGGAATTAAATTGTCACCAGACGTGAAAAAAAGGTACTCGCAGCTATTAAAAATAGTTATTTATTTATGTATTTAAATATTTAGTTTATTTAAGTTTTTTTTTTTCATTCTAATGTTAGTATGTACGCCTTAAAACAAAATGACTGGAGTTAAAAATACAAATGCACTGAAATAGTTGAAATTATAGTTTCTTCTTTGTGTTATTATTTTTATCAGTAATAATCGTGTAAAGGTTTGAGGTTTAGGGTTTGACTGTTGTAACTGTTCGAATGGATGTGGAGGCGCTGCTATGGTAGCGGGTGGTTGACTTTACATTCAAACAACTTCAAATAAATACGCAAAACAGTGCGGCTGATTCCTGGTTTTATTTGTGGACGTAGACTTTAAAGTATTACATTAAATTTTAGACAAATGCACATAATGAAGGCACATCTTCAAAGCCAAGTAAAACACGTCTTGCTAGTTTGAGATCAAAAGAGTAACTGCCTCTATCTCCAAGGCTTGTATCTAAGCAAGTCACAAATGACGTCTAACTAGTAGTAACTACGTCACATAACAACATAAAAATTCATACTCTCTATAGTCACTTAAAAAAGTGTGATTAACACACATGCACAAACTAAATCAAACAGTGTATATTTAATTCAACCTTAACTCCTTCACAAATCGCCATCAGTTTTTTTCATTAAAATAAACTCACTTGAAAAGAAACCATAAATACCGACAAATTAATAACTTAAAAGTGTCATTACGTAAATAAGATATAATAAAATATTACCATGGTCAGATGAAGTGTAGAATTTACACTTTTTAAAGACACGGCATATTGATGGATTTGCCGCTGGAACAATGCTATGCCACTTTCATATCCCCGTTTAATGCCAGGTGCCTATTTTAAATTACATGAGCTTGTCAACTTCACTAAAAAATTCTAAAGAAATTTCTGGCTCGAACCATAGAACTTCAAGTCTACAGTTGAGCACTTAAAATATTTTTAACAGTGATGTATCTATATAAATAATAGCGGTGTGGGTTCTGCGTTAAATCGAAAGTAAAGAATTAATACAACAGTATTCCAGTTAAAAATATTACTCATGGCTCCATCCCGGTCAAAAACTAAATTATGTTTGAAATATGTATCAAAACTGAACACTAGTCTATCTCTATGCAAAGTCTTTGCAGGGTAGAGCTAGTAATGGAATAAAAAACGTTTGAAAAAATAACCGTGGGAATGACATGCATAAAATAAAACATTCATTACTCACACGAAAAAATTAATATATTTATCTTAACAAAAGAGCCGAACCTAGGGATTTGGGGGCCCGGGTGGCTTGGCCTCTTTGGGGGCCCCTGCATTTTGATATTCAATACCATGACATCAGATAATGTACTTAATATTTAATGTAAACATTTTTGGGCCCCCCCTCAAGCTGGGGCCCGGGGGACTTTCGAACTTGGACCCCCACCCCACACCCGAGGTACGCCTCTGAGTCGTATTTGAGACTAGTTGTGTCCTGCAAAATCTTTGTATAGATAGATATACATACACTTTGAGGGTATAATGAATAACTCAGTGTAATTGAATGTGTCTATTTTATGTTATGAGAATTAATTTAAAAAAAAAAAGTACGCCTATCGTTAAATTTTTTTTATTTAAATACAGTGCATTCCGCTTAATTGGGACACCGCTAATTGGGACAGCCGCTTATTTGGGACAAATCTCCGAGAAACCAAATGAAGAAGCCAATAGTAATTTGTATGTTTAATTGGGACAGCCGCTCATTTGGGACAAATCTCAAAGAAACCAAACCAAGAAGCCAACAGTAAATTTGTATGTTTAATTGGGACAGCCGCTTAATTGGAACAAAAAGCCTCGGTCCCGATGTGTACCAATTAAGCGGAATCAACTGTACTTGCTAGTTACCCTGTCTGACCTGTTATATCGAGCTCGAAAGATTACAAAAAAAAAAAGAAGTTCTCAACAGGTGGTACGCGTACCCCAAGGTGCACGGGGAAAGGTTATGTTTGATACGTAACCAAACCAAGTGGCCAAGTAGTACATTGAAAATTGTAATACTTTCCATTTTGAAAAATAGTACATCTATTCACGAACGATCGTGTGAGGGGTACCCGAGGATTTCCTTACGCACCTTTTGAGTTACAGTCTCGAAAAAAGTCTAAGACCCGCTGCACTAAAAAAACCTACACACGTATATATTGATTTCAGCGTGCTTAATTAATTTTAAAAGTATACACATGTGTGTGGAAGGCTATTTTAGATAGAACACTTTATGAATATTTTATGTTTAGGGCCCATTGCAAAGGTATCCAAGACGGTTACGTTTTTTCAGGTAAAGTGCGTGGGAGGAAACACAACAAGAGGTGAACAATGTAAAGGTAGGGGGTCTCGCGAGATTGGAGCACGACGATGACCGACAACGCCACCATAACTGGTGTATTGTTAAACTACAGTAGGAGTCCATAAAATTAAAAAAATAAATATATCCAAGGGAACTACATAATATAGCTTTCGTTAACAATGAATAAATTTATACAATAATTTAAGCTTGTATTTTCGTTCTTTGCTGGTGGGTCCGAATTCCGGAGAGCCCCCATAAAAAAGCCCAATTTAATATTTATTATTTTATTTATGAGGCCTGATATAAAGGGGGTGGGGAGGGGCTTAGAGCCCTCGATGACCTTAATTCATTACTGGTCATTCAATTGCTCTTATACGATTTCTATGGCACCAGTGGCGTCACTATGAATGGTGTCATCCGGTGCGCAAAAATCAAGGTGTCACCCCTTCCCCCTCTTTCCCCCCCCCCCCCATTTCATATTTCATGAAACCGCGTAACTAGATGCGTCATTTTTTAGCGCGTTAGAAAATAAATCCAGATAGATCCGAGCAGCTTTGAATTTTATTCATTTACCTAATCTCCAGACTATCTGCAAGGTGGCACCCTGTGCTACTGCTCTGCAAGTTGGCACCCTATGCTACTGCTCTGCAAGTTGGCACCCTATGCTACTGCTCTGCAAGGTGGCACCCTATGCTACTGCTCTGCAAGGTGGCACCCTATGCTACTGCTCTGCAAGGTGGCACCCTATGCTACTGCTCTGCAAGTTGGCACCCTATGCTACTGCTCTGCAAGGTGGCACCCTATGCTACTGCTCTGCAAGTTGGCACCCCTATGCTACCGTTCTGCAAGTTGGCACCGGCCGCTACTGCCGTTTCGCAAGGTGGCACCTCTGTGCTACTGCTCTGCAAGTTGGAGACCCTATGCTACTGCTCTGCAAGTTGGCACCCTATGCTACTGCTCTGCAAGTTGGCACCCTATGCTACTGCTCTGCAAGTTGGCACCCTATGCTACTGCTCTGCAAGGTGGCACCCATGCTACTGCTCTGCAAGGTGGTACCCTATGCTACTGCTCTGCTTGGTGTGCACCCTGTGCTACAGCTCATGTTTTTATCTATGATCGGTTACAAAACCCGACTAGATCGAGTTCGTTCTGCTATGATATTTAGAATTGTTCATTTTGGTGTCACCCCTTTTTTTTTGGTGTCACCCGGTGCGGCCCGCACCCCACTAGTGACGCCACTGTCTGGCACTTCAAACAAATTAAAACTGATTGCTGTAATCATAGAAGCACCGTGAAAGCTTCAAAGTTTTTAAGAAGACAGCTGTATGAATCGGGGGGGGGGGTGATGGACTGAGATTAAACCAAAGATGGGCGCCTCAATCGATTAAGACATCTAACGCCAACGAAAAGAAGGAAAAAAATCCATGCGAAATCGGAACCCAAGGTCACTGGAAAGAGCTTGCAGGGCAAAAAACCACTCACCATAATGAGGTCAAATTAGTTTGATACATTTGTTTAGCATTTCACATTCTTGATTTACGTTACACACCGTTTCAAACAATCGTATCTCACATGACTTAGTGAGGGGGGGACAGAGGTAGGGGCAAACTCACGTTTTTTTTGGGTTTTGTTTTTTATGGCTTCCTAAAAAAAAAAAAGAACATCTAGTATAGTTGAAAAATTAAGGTTTATTCTTTCAGGAAGGTGGCTTACAAAACTGCGAAATGCGCACATAATCAGGAATATGACTGATAGAGATATATTAAGTCTTCATTAAATTTCATAATTAAATGATTCGTTTTTTTATTTTTTGAAAATTAATTATTGCAAAATAAAAAAAATAAAATAAAACGTGTACTCATTTCAAGAAGATGGCTGAATGTATCCTACCAATGCCTCATAGTAATTGATCTTGCACAAGAAGTTTCTGAGAGTTCTCCCTCACTCACACAAACACACCCACATTCCCATGGTACCCCACTTGAAAATTCTGTAATTTGTATTTATTCTATTTATGGTGTTATCTCTATCTATCTATCTATCTATCTATCTATCTATCTATCTATCTATCTATCTATCTATCTATCTATCTATCTATCTATCTATCTATCTATCTATCTGTCTGTCTGTCTGTTCATCGTCTAATTATCTATCACATCTATCTATCTATCTATCTATCTTATTCATCTGGTCTGATCATTCGATTCATCTCATCTATCTATCTATCTATCTATCTATCTATCTATCTATCTATCTATCTATATATATATATATATATATATATATATATATATATATATATATATAAATATATATATACAGAGGCGTAACTAGGGAAGGGGAGAGGGAGGTCCCAATTCGAAAGTCCCAACGGGCCCCAGCTTTAGAGGGGCCCGCCATTTTTGTACATTACATATTAAGTAAATTTTCTCATGTCATGGTATCAAAATATCAAAATGCAGGGGTCCCCAAAGCAGGCCAACCTCCCCACCCCCGGGCCCCCAAATCCCTAGGTTAGGCACTGCCTATATAACAGATGTCTCTTCAGTGTAGACACAAATCATGTTTCCCCTCATCTTTGAAGAAATTATACAAAATAGAAAGATATATATATATATATATATATATATATATATATATATATATATATATATATATATACACACACACACACAAATAAACCAAAATGATAAAAACACACAAATGTAGCTATCCGAGGTGGCTTGAAATGAGTGGCTACTAAGAGATTCCCATTTTTTTTTTTTACCAAGCAGTGAAATCATGAACTCTCGACCCTCATTAAAAGGGTGGGTGATTACAATAAACCGAACTTAATAATTACATTATTTGACATATAGCGATAAATGAATGATTGGGCAGGTTGGTATTTTTTAGTAATGATAAAATATTTTTTTTTCTTTGCAAATGTGTTCCAATCAGGGGGAAATACTTTAAAAGTCGATTTTGTTTTAGTCACCCCCCGTTGTTTTGACACACAGAATACATTTTATCGAATAATAAAATTATTGACTGTTTTGTATTTATAAGTAAATTATATTGATCAATTTATTTTTTATGTGTATGCTAACATATTTTCGAAATTAACTAAATTAAAATAGCTTTGTGATTTTTTAACCTTAGATCGGCAGGAACATTCTCTGCGATCATATGTTTTTGCAATGGCGGGTTTCCTGTCCCGTTCATTTGATAAACTTAAGTCTTGGATATATGGACTAGGATATACTGGTCTTTGGCTATTCTGGCTATTTCTAGTCTTAACTGTTATTTATTTTCTTGAGTTGTCCCTGCTAAAGTTGATGAGAACCATGTTTCTTATGGTAAGGCGTGATCGAAGTAGCTTTCATGTCTTGGGGAAAAATAGGGTTGCTAAAGGACCCAAAACACGATCAACATTAACCTACATTGTGCGTAGTAATGTCTTGTATCATCCCTAACACTGTTAAAATGCAATATACAGTTGGTATACCTTAATCATACAAGTGCCAAGTAACTTCTCAAATTATTTTGTTATTTTTAATTGAATCTATTGATTGCTGAGCATAAGTAATTGGTTAAAAATATAGTTCAAAATTTTTAGCATACTAATAATCTGCTTCTACAATTCTGCTTAAAATAATTCAATCGAAATTTTTAAAAGTCGCCCTTCAGTCATTTTAGACTAAGGAGGGATGGATTGCGAAATGGGTAACCTGGTTAATGCAAAGGTCTTTGTTTGAGTCAAACGAAATAGACAGTAAAATTACTCACTGATAATTCTAAGTTACATAAAAAAAATGTCCTTAGCTATATTTCATTGCATTCCAAGTTAGTCGGCTGCACATGTGACATCATAAGCATGAAAAAATGTTGGCGTTTAACTTAGTTTTGAGAAATTATGTATTTTCTGCTTACAGTTTTCTTATTTGATAATTTGTCATGTATTTTTTCTCTTAATATCTGGTGGAGGTGGTTGTCAAATGTTCCAGATTTAAACATGCACTGTAGGTGCTCATCTGTCGATCTGAGAGTCTTAGGTTAGATCCTTGCTATGAAACTAGGGTTTATTTATTTCTGGTGAAAGTTCCCAAGTTCACCCGGTTTTAAGGGGGACCTGACATTTGTTGGTATGGTGTCAGCATTTTATGAGTCACCAATGTCCATCTCTTGTGGTGTCTATTAGTTTTGCATTCTTTACTATTGTTGGGTTGAAAGAAAAGCACCATAAAAACTGTCCCGTAATGGTTTTATAGAATCTAATATTTTTACTACACATTCCTAACAATGCTAAATATCAAAACAATTTATTATATGACATAATAATATGATGTTGTGTTGAATGGCTTTATCAAGTGAACATTATGCTAATATGAAGCTCATATTCCAGTTAGGATGTCACATTAGAAAAACTTAAAAAGTGCACTTATATTTAATTAAATTTCTACAACAATGTGGTTATCAAACAAATAAAAAAAAATATTTTTGTAGTTCTCTGACTGTTGGTTTTCGTCGTGTTTTATACATATTTTCAGGGTCAGCAATTTTCATACTGTTGTCACAAGGAGTTATGTGTTTTCACTTTATTGTGTACTGGGCTAGTTATGCTTTTATTAAACCATTATCCTTAAACCCTGTGTGTAAAGTGATTTGAAAACAGTATATTATCATAATAAAATAAATACTTTTTTCACTGTTTATTTTTGCTCTCTCTCCGATGGCCATATATTTTTGTCTCCCTGATAATGGAATTACATAAAATTCATGCAGAATCTATTCTTTCAACTGTCAAATTTAATCAACTCATGATTTATTCTAAGATATTTTGTCCTAAGAACTAGTACACATTCCTTTTATCTTACTGCCAATATGCTCGAGACACAGTAAAAAATATATTCTCAGTGTAATGCTTAATTAATATCAGTGATTGACATTAATCCACTCATTGTTTCTAGTGGCCTTTTGGTTTACAACTAGGGCAACCACTCATAGCCCAGCAGTAATAGCCTCTTGATATGATATAGCCTAAGGTTATAGTTCCAGACCCTGCAATCGACAATCACCCTAGGCCTCTTAATGCTAGGGTCACTTCTGTACTATTTACTACAGTAAGCAGATTTGAAAATGAGTGAGTCTCAGCAATCTTTTGTTTTTTTTTGGATAATTTTTTTGACATTGTCAGAATGGATTGTTATATTTTAGATTATTGTTCAGCAAATTGCACTAATGTGATTGGTCAGAACACTGACTATTATTTTACATGAAATTGATTGTATTATTGTGTGTATCAGTTTTTTTTTTTTTTTTTTTGCATTTAAATGAAAGTAACATACAGTTTGACTAAGGAAACCCCCTAGGGCAACTACTGCAAAAGGAACCTTACTTTATCTTAGGCCCCACAAAATCTCGGTTTTGATTAGGAAATTAAGGTTTGTGCATCCATCAAATTTTACATTAATAGTGATTTCCAGTTATAGATACATATATTTTTTTCTTTCATCCAATGCAATCTCCTTTTTGTAATAATCTATCTTTTTGAACAATACTGATTAATATGAAATGTGATGTACTTAATCTTAATTTTGAATTAGTGCGTGAAAATGAAGAGTATTGACTTTGTTGCTGACACTATTAATTGGCACAAACATATGATTTAGGTTGATTTTAAAAAAGTTTCAACCATTTTATTAATTGCAGAAGAGAAAATGAAAGGTTCTTGCAGGAATCCTTGTAATAGTTTCTATTTTCTCTTCTCCTGATTTATCTCTTACAATATTTAAATAAAAAATTAATTTTAATGCGCATTTTTTATATTAGTTCCATTGTCACTATATGTGTTATCATGTTGTTGTTTTTTTGCATCATATCTTTATCTTTGGATAAAGTGATATAATGAAATATCTTTTTTTTTAAGTTACACAACTACACTACTTTAAATACAATTTCCCTTAAACTTATTTTGTTCGTTTTGATACTTAAGAGTAACAATAAGATATATGCAAGGGTTACTTATATAGGAGTGTTATAGTGGTGGTTAATTACTCACCTGTCTGCTATATTTAAAGTGTTTTAACAAACTTGTTGATATGAACCAGAAAAAAAAATGTTAGCTTTCAGTATTCTGTCATGGGGGAATAACTGAAACCAGTTTGTTAAAATAACATTGTTTTGGCTATTTCCCCTGAATAGACCACGACGTGAATGTTTTTTTTTTGTGTTGTCCTTTTTACATGACTTACAGATACCTGGTAAAATGTTATGCCCTCCTCAATTATTTTGGACCCTATACAAAGACGTAGAAATATTTGGGGCTCTGGACAAAAAATAACTGTTGGGGCTCGTATTTCATCAGGTCATATTGGCATTAGTACTGAAAAGGGGGTGCAAGACAAAATACCTTTTGGCGCCCCCATAGCACCATATTCGATATGAATTTGTTCTATAACGAGAGGCCCTGGATTGAAGCTCGGGGCCCTCAACATGGGTTTTATTAGGAATCAATACATATTTGGTGGCCCTGTGTTGTCGCTTAGTTTGTCTATGCATAAGAACGGGCCTGGCCCTGAAACATCGTCTGCTAAAAATATGTTTGAAAAGATTCTTGGTTGAAATATGTGCGTTAGTGTTTGAGCAATATTTTGATATTTAATAAGCGGGAGGGGGGGGCTTGAGGTCCCCCAGACCAAATCATCAATACATATTTTACTATATAAAGTTACTAAAAAGACTGTTAAACTGTCTTTTTTCAATATGTGAACACTTTTCGCTGGTTGCACCACTGAATATGAGGTAGTAGTTTCAAACCTTTTACTACCGAGTTTTAATTACTATCTATTGCACAATATATGCTAACCAAAAATATACTGTTTTAACAATCATGGTTAAATAATATAATGTACATGAGCATGGGCGTATCTATCCCTAAACAGGTAACCAGCCCCGTAGCGTGAAAATTCTACAGCAGGGGCCAGACATTTTACAGCAGGGGGCAAGGCAATAACAGGGGTGGGGGCAGGTAATACATTTTATTAAGTAGAGCAAATAAGCAGGGGGCCCGGCCTCCCTGCCCCCCTCCCGCACGCTACGGGCCTGCTGGTAACCCTAATCGTCAATTATAAAAACTTTAAATAACAATTTTAGTGTAAGATGTAACTTTTCATGTCATGGACATACTTCTCAGAGAAGTATTTGTAACCCTTCGTAACTTCTCTCTCTGATATCGGGATATTTTGTGACTTTAAAAACTTGTCAACATCACAAAAATAAAATTGTGGTATTAAATTTAAAGTCATTTTATCATATATTTGACAAAAAAAGTAGGAAAAATAATCGAGCTAAGTA
Source organism: Bulinus truncatus (assembly GCA_021962125.1). Classification (NCBI taxonomy): domain Eukaryota; kingdom Metazoa; phylum Mollusca; class Gastropoda; family Planorbidae; genus Bulinus; species Bulinus truncatus. The sequence goes on from JAGDYQ010000178.1 coordinate 1,402,429, forward strand.
TTAATCACGTATAAACAAAGCGACCGGAAGCCCATTATAACCCTTTCACAAAGACAGCTGACGCGCAGGAATACAAGTGAGAAAGGTCTATACTATCTGTACCCTGCAAAACCTTTGCATAGAGTTATATCCCGTTAGGCTTGATCGGTAGGCTTGGTTATTTTTTTTGGTTTCGGGGCAGATCCGATTTTTTCATGACTGCATTTTAAACTGGAATTTGTATTAATTCTTTACTTTCGAATTAACGCAGAGCCCAAATCGCTTATATATATATATATATATATATATATATATATATATATATATATATATATATATATATATTATGGTTGCGTTTTATTCATGGGGAATTAGGTAATTAATATCCATAATTGATTTTATTGGGGCAAGTAATAGTTCTTTTAGTTATAATTAAAAGTGTGATGTAGATGGTAAGTGCTGCTGAATAATTATTATTATTGTATAGATAAGTGTGGCAGTTAAATGGTTCCTTTGTCTACTATTGTACTGTTAGTAATTATATCCACTTATTATGAAGACAAATAGCACCCTCAGTTAATTATGTGAATTTAATAACAAAAATTTCAGGATTTGCTGGAGAAAGCGCTAAAATAGATAGTTTGAAAATAATATTTCCCTCCTTTTTTTTTTCTCTTAGCATTGTCGAAGGTTTAATTTACAAATGAGCTGGATAGATTTAAAAATAAACTGTCCTGACAGGATGGATAACCTGACTGGACAGGCAGACATTCAGATTTCAGTTTAATTTGTTCAACTGGTTAAAAAGTTCACGATCGATGACTAGGGTAAAACAGTTTATATGAGATATGTTGTTAACATTAGAAAAAAAAAACAAATATCATTAGGGTAAACTAAGATACATCTTCCAGAATTAAAAAAAAAGTATTTGTTAAGATTGATGTGCTGTCATATAACACGTGTGTGCTGTACAAACAGCACGCAAGGAATTGTATTGAGTATGTTGTCAACCCGGATGTGCCGAATGACCAGGTGTATTGTGAGCCTTGTTCTCTAGGGAGCCTTTTTACCGATAGTCCGATACCGATATTTTTCCCCAGCATTTTTACCGATACAGATACCGATACCGATATTTTTTTAAATCAACAACAATGCCAAACACGTGTTTTTCTCGTGCTACAGCTAATGACGTATGTCAACCCATGCTCACCCCTTCCCTGTCATATTTCGTAACACTTCGCCCACACGTAAGTCTTGTCCCCCCCCCCCCCAACTTCCCATCCCAAAAAAAATACACACATATGTTCACTAATTGTATCATTCAAGGTCATACATTAGAATTAAAAAATGCCAATCCTATTGTTTCAAGGTCATATCGCTGATGCAATTTTTGTGGACATGACAATTTCTCTGTACGGGTTTTTTTTTTAAATCTTGTCTGATCTGGTTATAGAATTGGGTTATTTACGGATTTTTTTTCTGCACCTCTGTTGTGAAAAAAAAAAAAACAATGTATCGGCAGTCAAAAAACGGCCGGTCCGATAGTTAACCCATAGTGCCAATATCGGTTCGACTATCGGTCGCTCCCTACAAAAATCGGTTGATCCGATATTAACCGATAGGGCCAATATCGGTCCGATACCGATCCGATTATCGGTCGCTCCCTATTGTTCTCAGCCTGGTAACCCACACCAGGGCGAATCCATTAATGGTGAAGTAGTGAGCCCAGTCGGGGTTTTACAGATGGGCACTTGTGAAGCGGTTTTAGACTAGCCTAAAAGTTAAGTTCCCTTAGCCCTTGGGGGGGGGGGGAAGGGACGTCGGTGAAGATGAAATGTTTCGGTAGCCGCGATGTAATAAGGGGTTGTGTGGCTAGCACAGCGCCCAAATACTCTATATATTCCTATATATTTATGCAAGAAGTATTTTAAGCCATGCTAGCCCAACCCATGAAGTAGGTCTGGCTTAAGACGCTTCAAATATATTTGAGACATGTGTGGATTGTGTCAATAGCAGCCCATATAAAGAGGCGTTTGTGTGAATAATGGTTGCTATCAAATATTTTTAATGCGTGTGTTTGTGTGTGTGTTAAACGTTCCTGATGACAGTAATTGAGTGTGAACTTGATACATTGTACTTTTACGTCCCACAAAATACTTCAATACATTTTTTTTTCTTTACCCCCCCCCCCCCCCCCACTGTGAATGAACTCTAGACATGAGCTGAAATAAAGGCAACAATAGCGAATAAAGAACGTGTCCAACCAGTCCATCACACATTACAGCCCCCGGCCGGGTCCTGTACAGCTCCGGGTATCTATATCATGTTTAGCAACCGTAGGAAACGGACCTCCAGGAAATGAAACAATGGATCGCTGGCAGGTTAGCGCGACCCAACGTCCAATGCACACGCGCGCTCGGCTCGGGGCCCTCTCTCTCTCTCTCTTCGTGGGTCAGCCATTTTGAAAGCGACTGGGGTGTCCGGCATACATCATGTCAGCTGGTTGGCGTTTTGTGAAGGGACATTGTGCCATCTCTCTCCCCCCCCCCCCACCGGGGAGCAGTGGAGGGAAAGGGGGAGGTTTAAGTCTGGTTTATCGATCCACCGCCCGGCTTTCATTTGTATATTTAGTTTTTGTTTGGGTGTTGGCCTAACATTTGAAGTGTTTGACATTTGGTAGAAATCTTTTTATTTTTTATTGTTTACATGATGTTTTTTTTTTATAATCAATTTATATGTCTGCCACATTTCATTTTAACAACTTATTAATAGTGGAACCTTCGTAGTTTATTCTTTTTTATTATTATTTAAATTGTCGTGGTTCCCATTTCATTACAGACAATCTCAACACAAGCCCCGCTTTTTTTTTTAAATCTGGTTTTAAAAGCCTTTGAGCCAAAAAGTTACCAATGGCTTGGATAACGATGATAGTTCGTTGTATTTTCGTTTAAAATAGTCCAGGGTGTATCATTTTGAAGTTTTCACCCTTTACGTTTTAACCCGATTTAAAAAATAACGAATTATAAATACGCACAGAGCAAATTGTTAATAATGGCGATATTACTAAAAAAAAAAGTTCGTGATGCTAACGTTACTAAAAAAAAGTTCGTGATGCAAACGTTACTATAAAAAAAGTTCGTGATGCTAACGTTACTAAAAAAAAGTTCGTGATGCTAACGTTACTAAAAAAAAAGTTCGTGATGCAAACGTTACTAAAAAAAAGTTCGTGATGCTAACGTTACTAAAAAAAAGTTCGTGATGCTAACGTTACTAAAAAAAAAGTTCGTGATGCAAACGTTACTAAAAAAAAGTTCGTGATGCTAACGTTACTAAAAAAAAAGTTCGTGATGCAAACGTTACTATAAAAAAAGTTCGTGATGCTAACGTTACTAAAAAAAAAGTTCGTGATGCAAATGTTACTAAAAAAAAGTTCGTGATGCAAACGTTACTAAAAAGAAGTTCGTGATGCAAACGTTACTAAAAAAAAAGTTCGTGATGCAAACGTTACTAAAAAAAAGTTCGTGATGCAAACGTTACTAAAAAAAAGTTCCCGGAATTTGTTCTTGGTTGCATTGCAACTGTAAATTTATTTTGTTTTAATTAAAAGAAAAAAATATGAAAACATAATTTGACATGATAGATTAAATCTGTTAGTATTCGCACACGGGCACTTTTTCATGTATTTTTTTTTTGTGTTCACTGGCATGTAAATATTAACTTGATGTATCCGTCGTAAATGTTTCTATTGGTTCGTGTACGCACGCAACGATATATTAATAGCATCTGTTGTGGAAAGACATTTGATCTTGTAATTACGTACCAGTCTTGTAGTAATAGGAATCCATTTCCGATCATAATAACATGGGCTTTTTGTTACTTTTGTGTGTTAAGACTCAATCCGTTTTCTTTTTCAGTACGCTCGCACGCATGTATTCTACCAATACCAAAACCAGTAGGAGGTCATTGTTTTTAGTGATTTACCGAACTAACCATTTCCCGAACAAAAGAAAATACATCCGCCCACAGGAAAGCTAATTTAATGAACTGTACGGTTTTATTTAAGTTTGTTGTGGAGTCTCTTGACTCTTGTAATGGTCTTCCCATAATGACGTTATACTCTTGAGGAAACGGGTGGGGGATGGACCATAGTTACGTTCTTTAGCAAGTCATAATTAAAACGAGTAATAGTGAATGGAAAGTTGGCAATAATTAGTTCGAGTTTTTTTTTTTCCTTGTAGTACAAATGTAAACAATAGCTAATGGATCATATTAATAGATTAAGTTCTTTTTTTTTCCATATAAAAAAGACTTCTTATTATTGAGTGCCTTAGAAGCAGTCTAAACTAGGGAGCGACCGATAATCGGATCGCTATCGGTATCGGACCGATATTGGCACTATCGGTTAATATCGGATCGGCCGATTGTTGTAGGGAGCGACCGATAGTCGAACCGATATTGGTACTATGGGTTAACTGTCGGACCGGCCGTTATTTGGCTGCCGATACATTGTTTTTTTTTTCACAACAGAGTTGCAGAAAAAAAAAATCAGTAAATAACCCAATTCTATAACCAGATCAGACAAGATTTTTAAAAAAGGAAAACAAAAAAACCCGTACACAGAAATCGTCACGTCTTCCTCAGAGATATGACCTTGAAACAATAGGATTGGCATTTCTTAATTCTAATGTATGACCTTGAATGATACAATTAGTGAACATCTGTGTGTATTTTTTGTTGGGATGGGAAGTTGGGGGGGGGTGGAAACAGACTTACGTGTGGGCGAAATATGACAGGGAAGGTATAGGCTGGAATGACATACGTCATTAGCTATAGCATGAGAGAAACACGTGTTTGGTATTGTTGTTGATTAAAAACATCATCGGCATCTGGGGGGGGGTAAACAAGACACGCGTGGGGGAAGTGCTTACAATATGATGTGAACTTGGCTTGAAATACGTCATAGAAAAATGAGAATAGCACGTGTTTGGCATTGTTGTTGCCTGCAAGGGGCTGTCCATTAATTACGTCAACAAAATAGGGGGAGGGATGGGGGGTCAGGAAAATTTTTGACAATTGTTGACAAGTGGTAAGGGGGGAGGTCAAGAAAAGTTGACGTCAACAATGTTACTTTTTTAAATTTAATATAATTACTTTCTAATAAATAGGAAAATTAGCAGAATAGTTGTAGTTTTGTGTTTACATTAATCGCTTAACATTCAGTATTTTAATTAAACTCAACTATATTCCTACTAATTTTGCCACATGAACATTTTGGAAGACACCTTTTTTTGGGGGGGGGGTAATCAAAAGTTGACGTAATTTTATAGGGGGGGTCTCTGGAAGTTTGACAAGTTGTTGACAAGGGGGGGGGAGGTAAAAATCGCCAAAAATTTGTTGACATAAATAATGGACAACCCCTAAAAAGAAAATATCGGTATCGGTAAAAAATGCTGGGGGAAAATATCGGTATCGGACTATCGGTAAAAAGGCATATCGGTCGCTCCCTAGTCTAAACAGCCAGTTCAATTATATTAGTCGTTGGTGAGTTCGGTGTAATTAACTGCTTGTTATGAAAGGATTTCTAACCCCCAAAAAAAACTGACCATTTCAATTTGAAGAGAAAACAGCTCTTTAAAATGATTAAGGTCAAGATTCTTAGATAACGTGTTCACCTGGAATTGTGCAACTAAATTGTCCATTATGGTTGAAGGAATGAAACGTTAAGTTCCTCTTATTCTGATTTCATAGCCGCTCGTTGGACCAGCTAATTGCTGTATGTTCCCTCGTGGTCAAACTGACCATTTCATTTGAAATGAAAACAGCTCTCGAAATGAGGTTAGGTCCTCATCGTTGTCTCCACAACTGCTGTTCACCTGGAATTGAGATAAATCAGTTAATCTCTGCTAAGATAAATTATCCGTTCGCTGCTGAAGGAATGAAACAGTTATCATTTCTCTGTAAATCAGTTATTCTGATAAATCAGTTATCCGTTCGCTGGATAAATCAGAGCCTCTGCAAGATAAATCAGTTATGCCGTTATCCTCGCTGGATCAAACGTGATCATTCAGTTCTTGCTGAGATAAATCAGTTATCAGTTCGATGCTGAGAAAATCAGTTATCCGTCATCGCTGCTGAGATCAATCAGTTATCAGTTCGCTGCTGAGATAAATCAGTTATCCGTTCGCTGCTGAGATAAATCAGTTATCAGTTCTCTGCTAAGATAAATCAGTTATCCGTTCGCTGCTGAGATAAATCAGTTATCCGTTCGCTGCTGAGATAAATCCGTTATCATTTCGCTGCTCAGATAAATCAGTTCTCTGCTGAGATAAATCACTTATCAGTTCTCTGCTGAGAAAAATCAGTTATCAGTTTGTTGCTGAGATAAATCAGTTATCAGTTCTCTGCTGAGATAAATCAGTTAACTTTTGAGATAACCCAGATCAGTTAACTTCTGATGTCACGTCCACTTGTACTTACTCTAGATATGGTTAGTTTCTTTAGTTTTGTGTCTTCTTCTGCTGGTCCTCGTAAACACAATTTTGCACTTGTATTATTTCCCGTGTCTCTCTTTTTTTTTAATGAGGCTTCCTTGTTTCATTCAGGACACAATGTCCTAAGTGACCTTAATCAGCCCCTGGCTAAACTTTTTGTTTTCAAAGAGTAAATTGTGTTACATCTTGAAATGTTGGGCAGGGTAGATTCACGTGCTTCTTAGTTTCATTCCGCCGTACTCGCTGCAAGTTGTACATTTTGAAAAGTGGAAGGCTGTGGCATCTTTTGTTTTTAGGACAATACTAACACACAACGACCCGTGTTGCTCGATTGAAAGAGCCATGTTTCACATGCATTTTATACCCTCTCTCTCTCTCTCCCCCTCCCCCCCCCCAACCCACCCCCCCCCCATTGATGGACATAAAACATTAATGGAGATTAGATCTCTCATTAATAATTGATCTTTATTCTGAGGGCGGCAGTAATCGGTATTTTATTTTATACCGAATCCCTCGGTGGAGCCCCATCAAAAGGTTGTGTGGTCACAGCCCTCTCTGATTCACCACGTCATCTCTTCTTTATATTCTCACAATCTCGTCTTGATGTTCTTTCCTTCACTCTCTCGTTTTTTCATCATTTCTCTTAACTCATGTCTCCATTATCTCTCTTCACTATGGCCTATAACATTCAAGTAACGTAACTCATAAAAACAAAATCAGCTGGTTTTATATATACTTTTTTTCAAACGGCACACTCGGTGGAACTCCCACACGCGCGGCGTGAGCTATAAAATAGACGTAGCGCTCACCTATCCCAGCGCACACTTGCCTCCCGACCAGGGGGGGGGGGGAGTGGGGTGGCGTGGTAGTCGTGGCGGCTGATGACGATGAGAGAGTGCTGGGAGAGAGCTGATTCCCTCCTCCTCTGGCAGAGAGAGAGAGAGACTTGACGATACGTCTCTTGTTTAGAGTGGGGGTTGTTGCCCTTAACGGCGTGCCATCGTTCCCTTCATTTTCCATGGGTTTTTTTTACTCTGTGTATTCTTGGTCCAGTATTATCAGTGCCAGTGACATGGAATCTAGCGTGTGATGGACACTTGTTTAATTCGGTAGTTAATGGTACCCGATGTCAGTGTGTTCTTATTGTAAACATCGTATCGGCGTTCTCTCTCTTTTTTTTTTTACTCTGCAGTCTATAGATCCATCATTTCACGTATTATTTATTTAGCCAATATATCTGTTTTGTAATATGCCAGCATTATAGGCCGATAGGCTAGCTAGTGTATGTAGTAACCAGCCAATAAATAAGTCGGGGTAGAAATTAAAACGGCTTTACTACATACTTAACGGATTGATCATATGTATTGCATTTGTAGGCATTACATTTTTAAAAAAAAAAAAACGTGGTAAGGTGTGTAATTTATAGGCCGGTGTGTGTCAGGCTGACACGATAACACGGAGTGTGTAAATTTATTGACTGGTTGAGAGGGGGGGGATTGAAGCTTGGATAAGAATTAGAGAGCTCCTGAGGCCGAAGAAATACTCTAACGCCTTTGTTTGATGCCGTAATTTGTATGACTCACGTTGGGAAAACATCGTTTTTTTTTTTTTAAATAATTTTATTCAGAATTTCTGCAAACGCGTGTGTTGTCGTTGTTGTTGTTTTTTTTTTTCTGTTTGTTTATTATTATTATTTTATGGAGTGTGCGTTTGTGTAGTTTATATTAATTGATTTTTATTTCATCGAAAATAAAAAAAAATAAATGATTTCTTTGTAAATGTGGATATAAGCGTTGAATAGACATCGTGACATCGTAGGAATAATTGAATCGCTGTGTAAATGTTTTGAAGTTGTAAACTGTGATATTGTTTTGTTAAAGTGTTTCAACGGCTAGATCGATCGATGCTTCTAATTAGAGCACACACCGGACCACGGGAAAGGATACGGTATTAAGAAGACTTGAGAAAGTCATTAATAACTTTTTTTTCCTGATTGTCTCCTGTGAAAGTTATTATTAATCGATTTTTTTTTAATGTAAACTTTCGATTACCTGGCTTTATCCGAACTTTGATAGGCACAATAATTAAAGCATAAAAAGGCATTGTTACAAACCTAAGAAGATAACAGACAATACACGTGAGAGAACAGGAGAATTACACACCATACGTTAGAGAACGGGAGAGTTGCACACAATATGTGATATAACTGGAGAGTTACACACAATAAGTGATAGAACTGGAAAGTTACACACAATAAGTTTGAGAACAGGAAAGTTACACACAATAAGTCAGAGAACAGGATAGAGTGTCTCTGTTATTTCCAGCACACTGTTGGGTTGTTTCAATTTCTCGTCGTTATTTTCGACAATTTCATCATATGGTGGGCAGCCCAAGTAAAACAGGAGGAGCAGAAGCGATTATCATAACCTGACGACGGCAGTTTGTTGTGGAGCTGTGTGTGTCAGCCCCCCCTCGTGTGAGTGAAGGGCCCTGTGTGGTGTGTGCGGTCCTGACTCGGCTGTGTGAGTGTAGCTGCTGAGCCGCGGTAGCTCATCGCACGAGAGCCAGGGCTCTCCCAACGGTTACCAGATGTTCGGTTTGTATTGCTTATACATTATGTCCCGCAGTGTTGTGTGTGTTTACTGTCTGTCTCTATCCTATAGCTGAGTGTGTTACATAAATATGGAGATCCGTTATTGTTTATGTTTGAATTTCTCTTGAATATCTTCAATAACTCTGCTGACATTAAGTATGCTTGTATGTACAGAGGTCATATTACATTCCCAAGGGCTCGTTTACATTTTATGTTAGGCGACAATTTTGTAAAACTTAAAGACTAACTATTGTATGGTTGAAACTATAATCATCAATAATTTCTACTTTTTAGTAGGTTTTTACTAATCGTGTGAGATGCTATTTACTCCAATTACGGGGACTTGTCTACATTTTCCGTCCCCGATAGGATCCATTTTCTACCGATGCATGTAATTGTGTGTCAGGTTATCACTATTGAAAGTCTCTCATCCACCCACACCCAACCCCGTCATTAATGGGACCTTACAGGTGATTTAATGTATATAATGTGTACATATTCACCAGTTGCTGTCTCAACATACCAACAACTGAGGCAGTTCTAGCCCCGTATTGGATGTCATTATGTTTAACTTGCGCTGGTCCTCTGGGGGCATGTGCTCGTACCTTCACAAAATTCTTGGCTTTTAGTTTTTTAGATCAATGATTTTTTTTACATACCGTAAAAATGTTTAAGTACCTAGAAATGCAATAATAATAATTTCAAAGTAAATACTTTTGTAGTTCTAATAATTTTTACCTGTTGTGATGATGTGTAAAAAAAATTGTCTTGGTATGAGTGAACTTAGTTATACAAATACAGTGGATTCCGCTTAATTAGGACACCGCTTAATTGGGACAGCCGCTTATTTGGGACAAATCTCAAAGGAACCAAACCAAGAAGCCAATAGTAAATTTGTATGTTTAATTGGGACAAAAGTCTCAGTCCCGATGTGTCCCAATTAAGCGGAATCGACTGTATAATATTTCATCCATAGATACCATATTTAAACTCATACACACAACATTTTTCTTGACATTAATGTTTGCATACAGCCAGTACCTTGTCACCATACATTTATTTGTGTATGCCTGAATATAATGGTGTTGATTTTTTCTAATCACTCATTTTTTTTAGGACATTGTTAAATGAAATGTAATGTGGGATTTTGCAGCACTGCTGCATCTAACCAAATGTGTTCACTTTTTTTTGATTTTCTGGTTTGACAAGTAAAAATATAAAAACAAGGTTACTACTATTAAAACATCTTGTATAGTTTCATTATCTTTTATCAAGCTGTTAGAGCGATGTACAACACTACCATCACCTTTATTCCTTTCTCTCTCTCTGTCTCTCTCTCTCTCTCTATCTATCTATCTCTGTCTCTCCCTCCCCCCCCTCTCTCTCTCTCTCTCTCGACCGAACTGATTTGTTTTAACTATCCAGTAATTCATGGCTTTTTTTTTTACCCTTCATTCCTCCATTATGTTAGAGTTAGTCTTCACGTTTTAAAAAAAAAAAAACATACACGTAAAAACAAGCAGTTTTATTGATCGAGTCTTTGCTAAAGTTAATTACAGCTTTTATCTCTAAAGAATATACCCCCCCTCCAATCTTTTCTCTAGCCTTTAACGTAATAAGTTAAACAACAAAGTGTACGGAAACATATATTCCTGCTGCCATTATTATATCTCTTCTTTACCGTACCACATATAACTTAACTTTCAGTACATGTCAAATACATGTTTCGGCATTGGAAGAATCGACAAGTAATGCCACACTAATTTTTTTTTTAAATAACTTTATAAATTGAGGGAGGGACACTTTATTTGAAGTGTTGTGCCGCACTTTGTGGAATTTTCATTTTCGATAAACAGTTTTACATTCTTTTCTTTTTTTTTTTTTAAAATATAGTTGTAATGGATGCATGATTGGAAGAGGTATATGATTGTTGATAGATTAGGCAGATGGCAAACAAAATATAATCCCTTGATATCTATCTTATGTTTTACTAGTGCTATGATTTGAACAGATACTTCCATTTTATACGGTATAATCTTGTTTTTTTTGTTTGTTTGTTTATATATATATATGTTTTTAAAAAGTACAAAAACATATTATCTTTGTTTTTTTTAAGTTGTATTAATTTTGCTCACACTTTTTGTGATTGATTGATTTATAAAATAAAAATACCACCTACGAACACACTGGGGGGAAAACAAAAGTCACCTTCTATTGTAGAGAACAAAAGCAGTGTCATAGATATTGCCATACACGGGAAATCTCGCTGGTTCATGCAATTATACATCTCTCGAAAGTATATCTTTTTTTTATTTTTTTAGAGCATTTTCGAAAAAAAAATGCTCTATTGTCCCCGTTTTGTCTGTCTGTCTGTCCGTCATCACCCTAGATCTCAACAACCATAAGTCCTAGACCCATGATGTATATATCATTTTGTAGGTCTTGGCCTGCCATGTGTGCACCAAAAGTCCATTTCGCGATCTGACCTCTCAGGGCTGAATATAAGAGTTACTTATGTACCGTTTTTGCTTATATTTTAAATATAAATAATAAAAGCTAATCAAATGGGCGTGATCATTATTTATTTTTGTAACAGTTATTAAACATGATTACTTCCCTCTCTATTTATCAAAATCCATATGCGTGGAGCAAGATTTATGGCTGTAACCCGGAAAAAAAAATACGGATTTCGTCCGGCGTAACCGTAGCCACTACGTACACGAAAATGCTCTAAAATGTCCTTTATCCGAAACGGAAAAGACTTAAATTGCTTGTTTTGTTGTTTTTTTTTTTTTATTCGTATCTTTTGTATTAGTTTTAAGAATGGTTATTACGATGTCCATAAATTTTCAGTTCATTGAAGCTTAATTCGGGTTTTAATGATATCTTACAAGCGCATTTATTTATTCATGATTTTTTTTGTATACCGTAAATATGTTTTTAAGTATCTAGAAATAATAATAGTAATTTCAAAGTATTTTAGTAGTTTTAACAATTCTTGCCACTTGCCTCCCCGGGCCTCGAAAAATGCTGTGGCGGACCACATGTGGCCAGTGTGCCGTATATTTTCACACCCCCTGTCTTAAAACATTGTTTGTATTTCTGTACATAATTCTTTACACCCTTGTCTTATATTTCATCCAATATTCTTTTTTTTTCTTTTCGCAAATCAGTTTGAAAGGTAACACTTGTTGAAACATTTATTCTATTACATTACGCTCACCTCAGTTCACCGTGTCACCTCGCACTTTCCAAAATCAGATTCAGACCAGCGTTACAGTCTTAAGGTGCTGGCGAGTGCCATTCCCATTTGATTACCGCTGATTGCTGCAGCCAGTGATGTAGAACCAGAGCTCAGATAACTTTGAAGGGGGGGGGGGACTGGAGCACGTGTTGATGGAAGTCTAAATATAGACCAACGTTCACTTCCAGTGATGAACTTGACTTTCAATGTCTGATGCTGATCTGCCCTCTATGGAGCTATGGCCAATGAAATATGTTGCTATAAATAGTATGTTTTTTTTTATTGGTGTATTATTTTGTTATTGTTTGCATTACTGAATATAACCATACTGGCTTAAATCCAGAGAAATAGACAAAAACAAACAAAGCTGGCAACCTTTGTCCTTGGTCTAATTATCTTGCTTGGAGTCCCCATCTTTAAAGGCAATACGTATTCGTATTTGAACAATAAATAAATAAAAACATGTATTACAAATCAGCAGCGATTGGTTTACTTGTTAGTCGAAGAATCGCCTTAGCATGTCAATTGTCAAAGGACTTTGTAGTACAATGAAAACATATAGGCCTATTCTTCTATACACCTTTTGTACACCTTTTATCTTCATTTTTATTACCGTATTACTACGTTTATAAGTAGGCTATACATGAAAAAAAAACCCACCGAAATTCAATAAAATATTTTTTGCTCACTAACGTGATTGCTTTTGTTTAGTTTCAGGAGTGCATTCAAATAAAATTAATAAATAACTGTTTTTATTTTTTATATATACATAAATATGATGAACATAGGATAACAAATAATGTCTAACTTCCTTTGCGGACGACAAAATTTTCTCGATGACCAACAGGTAGCCGACCGCTGCTCTAGATCAGTGACGCCCGACCCTTTATCTACCCGGGGGCCTCATTGCAAGAATTCATCGCTTTTTGGTAGTGGCCCTGGAAGAGGACCATTACTGCGGATTGTCTTATTTATTGTGTGAATCATGTCTTCTGTATAAATACACGTAAACCGGTCTTTAAATGTGTTTGTAGAACTAAAATCGATCACTTTAGTACAGTAGGTGTGCATTATACTTAGACACAATCATTGTTTACATGGTGTTGTCAAATATGTGTACATACATTCTACGTGTACTACGATTAACTCAAAGGAACAAAACATATTTTACCCGGCAATATATTTAGAGTGAGCTCTGCTCTATAGATCCTCGGTGAGAACCATGTGGAATTTTTCCAGGTGAATTGTGTTTCAAAGTCGTCCCACAAGTCCACCCAACTTTAAATGGGTACCTGACTTTAAGTTGGGGAAGTAAAGGCGGCTGGGCGTTGTGCTAACCACACAACCCCTTCATATGCCGAGGTTATAGAAACAGATGAATTCTACACTTCATCTGCCCCGATGGCCCGTTAGGGTTAAGGGAACTTTACTTTTCTGCTCTATAGAAGTGATGATTACACATTTCACACATACGAACGGCAGTAATTGGGATACATAGTAGTACTGTGGATTTAAGGCAGTAGTACTGTCCACACGGTACAACAGAGTTTTTTTTATTTCTTTTTAACAAACAGTAAAAACTTTATTGTTTTAACAAGTGTATCCCGACTAAATAAGTGGTAAGAGTTGACTGGTAATATTTAATTAGTGACCGATGGAACGTAGATTGTATAGGTTATACACACTTGAAGTGGTGTGAATGAAGCAGCAGATTATGTATCTTAACGAGCCCCATCCATCTAATGGTGTCGGGTGGTGTGAAGTCCCTGTCGATTAGCGATTTTGCTTATGTCGCGTACACTGCTATTCATTTTTGAATTTTACAATCATTAAAACCTTAAAATTCTATTACACGTCCGCATGCTGCCCGGGGGCTACAGGTAGAACATTTATCCTCCCAGAACATCGTTGTTGTTTTTTTTTCCTTCATTAAGCTGATATTATTCTTCCAAAATTTTTTGAGTCCAGGCTACCATTATCCAACCGTAATACATGTCCCAATCTGTAAACGTTTACATTATTAACAGGTTTTTGTAATACAGTCGATATTATATTCCCATGTAGCCTACATGTCTTTTTTTTTTTCTAAAAAAAAAGCTGTAAATCGGAAGTTGTTACCTTTTTATTCCTTGCTAGCTACGTCACTACGTTTAGTTTACCTCATGTCGGCAGCAGCTGGCATCAACAGACCTGAGTGAAAAAATTAATTAATGTCTGTACAGCTACGGTTCTTGGTGAAGATTTCTTTTTACATATTAACAATGAATAAATTGAGTTTTTTTTTAATTGTGTATAAACACCACTTTTAATTTTTTTAAATGTTAAACTTTTATCAAGCTTTGTTCATTTCTGCTTCAGTTGAAAGTATTTTATCAAGGACACTTGCTTGTCTCACGGAAATTTCTTGCTTGCTCAAAATGGTTAGTGCTCTTGATTGGTGCTAACTATAACCTATCCGTTTGTTTCAGAAATTATTGATACTGTTTTGATGAAGTACAACGTATAGATCATAGATCGCCAAAAGATTTTTTTTTTCACATATTGGATATTTGAGCCACATCTCCTTTGACATGAAACTTTAATTTTTGGATTAAACACTTCCTAAGAGGATAAGCCAACAAATCCAAAAACTGGATATGACATGAGACGTGAATTTTTAAATATTTTTATTTATTTATTTATTTATTTGCTATGACATAAACCATCTAATCCGATAATTGAATATAATTGGTTTTTTCGTGGCCTAACTTGGCCTTGAGCTATTTGTCTCAGTGAAACATGCACTTTTTTAATGAAAAAAATTTTGCACCGTAAAAGTGTAATTCTTTTTAGCGTAACCATCATGTTCTATTTTGAAATGCCCCAAAGTAACCTGCAATGGAATATAGTTAGCACTTACACTGGTATCTTTATGTTCGACTTTGGTTTAGGAATAAAAAAAAAGGAATAGACAAAAGCGATCTTGTTTTTTAAAAAAAGAGAGATCTATGATCGACTCTCATTTATTGATTTCACTCAGCTACAGCAAACTTGTTTACAGAGAGTTATGGTTATGATAGATAGTCAGTGTTTGAGCACAGTTTTACTTTGTTCTGAGTGTAGCACGTATAACTCTGCTTGAATCTACATATCTGTCTGATGCGCCCGTTGTTGCTATCTCACTCTGTCACATTATTGAACATCATTGTGACACTTTGTTTCCTGCTATGTCTCAAATGTCACATTTCCTCCTTATTTTTTGTTTTCTCTTTCTTGCATTGATCATTATTAGTTGTTTTTTTTTCCTCTTTGTATTGCACGTTTAAAAAAAAAGGCATCTTTTTTCACGTTTTGAAATCTGTTTTATTTTTCCAACCTGTCAAATTAATTAGATATTCATGGACAGATTTTTTTTTCTGGTGGATGAAAAACAAAGACGCTTTACATTTCCGATTCAAAACTATCTGGTACAAAATGATTTTTTTTTTGTATTCATTTTATACAATTTCTACAAAATAATATGCCCATTGTCCTTTGATTTCTACACAGTTTCTTGGGATTTCCTCAACTTTTAATAGTGTTTTTTTTTCGAGTTCAATTTTTTTAAAAAAAAATCTTAGCATATGTGCTTAAGACGAAATGTTTTAACTAAATTTGAACAAAAATAGATATGACATAATAACATAAATGAATTCAACATGAACCGCATAGACTCACCGAAGAGCTTCTAGGGTCGTATTTGTTCAAGTTGGACCACGTTGGACTTGCATACAAAAAACCGCTTCTATTTTTTAGGTTGTTTTGAATAGTCCTAGTTTCATATTATTTTTATTGCAAATATGCAATCATTGGCATTTACTTGGCTGGCTTAACAACATACTGCTCATCAGTGGCGTAAACTAGTATTGGGCCGTCCCCAATTTTTGAAATCCGAGCTGCCTTTTAAGTTGAACAACAGGGAAATCGAACTAAATAGATACGCCTTTCAGTACGAACATTTTGAAAAATGGAGTTAGTGAAAAGTAGCGACGGATCAACCAATATTATATTTTCCACATGCGAAAGTCTTGCAAAACTTTTAAC
The DNA here is from genome assembly GCA_021962125.1 of Bulinus truncatus. Taxonomy (NCBI): domain Eukaryota; kingdom Metazoa; phylum Mollusca; class Gastropoda; family Planorbidae; genus Bulinus; species Bulinus truncatus. The sequence continues at coordinate 1,418,798 of JAGDYQ010000178.1, forward strand.
TGTGGCAGAGTTATCGCTTTTATTAAGTTTAACAGATGCACGCAGCAAAATAAATTTAAATAATCGAATTTTCGCAAGTGACCCCACCCATCCATTTCACAGGATAATAATGGCGAGAGAGAAAAAATTCACACAAAACTGATTTTTAGAATTGGAACAGTTAAATTCTCATTCTTAGGTAGTTAGGCACGTAAGTTGTCGCCCTTTTCGGTGACATATTGATCGCTGTAATCAGGTCGTGCATGTCAATGTCCTCATGAAAGATTCAGGGGGGGGGGGGGGGAGGGGGGTATTCTTTTTTTTTTTTTTAGGAAAAACTATTCACTTTACATCCCTTTTAAAATGAGCAAAAAATGATACTAAATCCTGGATGATTTGGAATTCGAAAATTTAATACGAATTAAGTTCGTATTTTGAGGTATCACAGCACTGACCACTCCTATTAAAGGGCGCCACCCTCTGACAGAAGCTAAAGAGCAGCCACGGTGGAACGCCAACGCTGGACATCCCTTACCTTCCACTGACTGTCCTGGAATGACTCCTAATTAAGTGGGCTGGGTGTATTGGACTGCCTAAGCTGTGGGTGTGTAGTTTATTCAGTCAGTGTTTCAATGTCGTTGTTTTTTTTTTCCTTCTTTCTTTGGACTTCTCTCTTTCTCTGTGTCGAGCCTAAGGTTTCATCGATTTTGTCCGTCAAGTTTCCTGATTGTGCCGGAAATAGCTACTTAAAAAAAAAATGTAGAGCATCTTAGTAATAATCGCTACAAATAAAATCTTTACTCTCTCATTCAATTTTTTTTTTAAAAACCCTACAGCTGAGTGGATTAAATCACACGTTGTTTTAAAGTTAACATTTGAAGAAAATGCTTAGAACTATTTTAACATCATGGCCTTATCCTTACGGGGGCACGAAATCCGTGATGTGTTTACATGTGCACAGGTCATTGAGTACAACATTTGTCATTTACTTACACATAGGAAGCACAGCGCATGACTTAAAATTTCAGCAATATTAGTGAACCAGCATATTAATTTTGGTAATTAATTGTCTGTATGCATGATATCATGGAAAACCTAAGCGACACCAGTGGTTTTCAGATTCTTGGTACATATTAAATTAGATAAAATCATCTGGAACAGATCGACGTACATTCCATGTTTTGTTGTTAAAAGTGTTTTGATTTCTTTGGCATCACCAACAAAGCTGGTAGTCTTTTTTTTTAATAATTCTTAAAGGAGATGGTTAAGTTGATTC